>MJUU01022436.1:15583-33687 GCA_002080025.1 Modiolus philippinarum | reverse complement strand
GATTGATTGATTGAATATTGTTTAACGTCTACTCAGCAATATTTCAGCTATATCAAGACGAGAACAAGTTTGTTAATAAATAATCACTTTGGGGTATGGAAAGGGCCATGGGACGGGAAATTCTGACTGCCACTGGAAAAGTAGGGTGAAATAGTCAAGGGCGGGGAATTTAGTCTTGTAGCCGATCACCTACGAACCTACCCAAAAAGAGCTTGCTACAAGGGTTCTTCAACGTGCAGGAAGCGCGGCATTTCTTCCAACACGTGGACCTGAGTTTAGATCCCATCCGAAAGATGGGTTGTGTATTTATTAATCCCGCACAACCACGGAATGGGTCCTATTTCTATATCCCGGGACCCTAGGGGTCAGCCTCCGTTTAGGAGGGGTCACACCCCGCAAGCCGGAGATACTAGGTCCTTTTTCTATATCCCGGGGTTCCCTCGGGGTCATCTGTTAGGAAGACTCGTACTCCAAGCTCAGAGAATGCTGCGGGCCTATTCATAAGCCGGGACCGCGCACGGCGGGAAGATATAGAAGAATCTGATATAACTAAATATATAAACTTATTAAAAGATAAAATAGTTTCAATTTCCTTTCAAAATAAAAAGAATAATAACAAGTGAATTTTCAACACCTATGTCATTTGATATAATAGAAAGTCATTACTCTCATCCTGTTTAAGTTATCCTAACACAAAATAATATATCTACATTCTCTAAAAGTTTATTAGATAGATTTGAAGCTTGGATATATAAATTTCAGAAATATTAAAAATGTAAAAATTAAACAATTTAAATATGACTTTCAGAAAACTTCATCTTATATTCCTCTTCAATTTAAATCAGTTAATATTATTAATGTTCAAAATAAAAATGATAACAAATGTTTCTTATGGTCTATATTATCAAAGTTATATCCAGCTAATAAAGACAAACAAAGAGTAACTAAATATAAAGGATATGAAAATAAAATTTACATGAAAGGAATTGAATATCCTGTATTATTATATTTGTACTTTTATTTCTATGTATAAAGTATAGAAATGTATCTACTCAATAAAACATCATATTGCACAGTTGATCATGATAAATCATCATATTGCACACTTACTTTGATTGACATTTACAGGCCACACCCCTTTCACACCCTCAATAGAATATACCACTCCTCTTTTTTTTGTCATCAGTGACTGCAGCCATGTCAATCAAATATAATAAAACAATTATGGCACTTCTATACTCGATAAATATGGGGTTTAACGGAGCGCAAAAGATAATATTGAACTCGGGGTAAACCCTCGTTCAATATTACTTTATTGCTCCGTTAAACCCCATATTGATCTGGTAGAAGTGCCATAATTGTATAACAATAAAAGATATCCCAAAAGTAGAGAAACAAAATAAATTAAGTATAAATGTATTTGCGTAAGAGGACCAAACAAATAAACAATCTTTATAACCGGTTTATATTTCGAGCGGAGCGAGATACACTCCGAACGTATAAAGTGAGGTTAACTCAGTTGATCTTTTATACATTGAAAGTAATGAAAATACCCATTATTGTTTAATTAAAAATTTAGATAGTTTTAAGTGTGATAAGAATAATCATAAATCATTTACATGTAGAAATTGTTTACAAGGATTTCGAAGAGAATAAACACTAATAAAACATAAAAAAAATATGTTATGATGACGAATGTTGTAAAACCATAATGCCTGAACCCGGAAAAAATATTCTTAAAATAGGGGGAGTGTTTGACAAGTGCAATCTATATCAATTTTGCACTGATAATAATTTTAGTGTATATTATGTTTTATCAATTTAATTTTCATATACTGCTGTTATTTTTGGTTCATTTCATCATTGTTAATGATTGATTAGTTAAGTTAGAGTTTAACGTCCGGTGAACAAGTTAGAGTTTAACGTCCGGTGAACAATATTTCAGCTATATCACGACGGGAACAAGTTAATTAATTCAAAAATATAAGCAGGAGGATATGCAGGAAAGTTAAAAACAAACATGTACAAATGTATAAAATTAATGTTGCCCGTAAGGAAAGGATGACCATGACACTACATGTACCGGACAAAATGTCAATACACAAAGGATGACCATGTCACTACATGTACTGGACAAAATGTCTATACACAAAGTAAAATGACAAATTAACTATTTACTGTTTAAGGTGTATGGACATATAAGAAACTTTAAACAGGGTTCCCATAACATTATTGTAATCAAATCCAAGGACTTTTCAAGGAGTTTTCAAGGTCTTTCCTATAATTTTCAAGGTCCGTTGCCTGAACAAACTCATTGCTTCTGCATGAGAAAATCTAGTCAAACTAGCACTAAGAGACTGTCTCTTTGAACTTACTATGAAGTACATGTAATCTCTCCTTGTTTAAAGTCTCATGGGCCGAGCTCAATTATCCTTTTCAGGACATGTTCTATCTGTTCTATGAAACATTGATAATCGAATTGCATAGAACAAGGACAGAACATTCAATATGGAGGTCAAAATTTAAATGATCGTGATATTTACTGTAACAACCCCTCACTCATTGGGAGATTATAAAGAATTTATTTTTCATACATTGTGTAATATATTTTACCTTAAAGTTTACACAAAAACATGCTGGAAACGTATTTAGTTTCTTCTGCAAGCACGGATAATGGGAAAAACGTTCAGATTCCTTAAATTGTGAAAAACGTATTTTTTCTTTTGAACTATTGATCTCCAAATTAAATTCAAACACTGAATTGACAAGCGTATATACATTTTCATCAAACTTGTATTTTAGATAGGCTCGTGTATTTAATTATTACCGTGTCCACAGCTCCAGATAAGAATTGACTAATTGGGTAATTTCACTCTTACTTTTGTCATCAATTGGGTTATAAAATTTTTCCAGGTAAAGCCATATATGTTCAACCCTTACAGTTAAAATGAGGTGGGTTTCCACCCCTTAGAGCAGTAGTATATTAGGTTTTTATATTAGAAAAGAAAATATACATGTGATATTATTATTAAAAATTGTCGTCATCTATCAAAAGGATCAATTGCAAGTAATAAATTTTAATCATGCGTTATTGAAAAGATCGAGCATCGTCCATGCATATAAATTGGTAATGTCATTGTTTGATGTTTTGCCATGGTGAAGATCATATCAATTTTATCCAGCTTTCTTTCTACTTCATGGTTTTGATTGATTGATTAATTAGACTGTTAGGTACAGTGAGCAACTTTTCAGCTATGCAAGGAAGAGAACAAGCTAACCAATTGAAAAAGTCACAAGTAATAGAAGAAAGATATAAAGAAGGAATGGGCAATCGGGGCAACAAAATTTTACAAAGAATGGAAAAAAAGGAAATGGGTAGGGACAGGAAATTTAGCCTTCCATAGGACCCCTTGTGTATATGCTCTTGTTCATGAAATATAGGAGAGTTCTTTCTACTGCATTAGGTGTGTATTTTCTCCACACAGTTTGTCGGTTAGGAATTCCATATTATACTAGTATCCTGTCAACCCCACGGACACTTGAAAACAGAGGAAATGGGTAGGGGCAGGAAATTAAGCCTTCCATGCTGTTCTTAGTGAGTCTGCACTTCTACGAGATATTAAGGAGGGGTCAAATACATCAATTCAAATAAAATATTAGTAAAAGGAGAAAGACTTAAAGAAAGAGTTATGGGATGTTGTCTCCTTGACATTTACCCCATTTCCTTTCTTTTTCATGCCATGGGCATCGAGTTATGACTGCCAATGGAAAATGGGGGAAATGGGTAGGGGCGGGAAAATAGCTGTTTTTATAACCCCTCCCTTAATGGGTCTTCTGTGTACGAGAAGCACATATGAGGTTTTTATACTTCAAAGAGAGTGACGTTTTGTTTTTTGAAAGTTTGTCTTCAGGCTTTCCCTTGTACATACTTTGTTATGTCCTTTGCATGTACTCCATATCCTTTCATTGTTTATTTCTGTATTATGGTCCAACTACCCTACATAGATAGGGCATTCATCATCTCACCACCTGGAGATGCCTAATGTAGCATTGTTTTCAACGAGACCCACCACAACTTTGTTTTTCCATCAGAAGTTTTCTTGTTTAACACTGATTGCTAAGTATCTTGTATTTCCAGTTTGAATGAATATACCGTATATCTGCAATGCGAATCCGTTGTGCGTATTTTTAATTGAAAATCCGTAGTGGTAATAACCACCTCTACGAAGACGGTTTCAATTTTCGGTCCATTTTACTCTCAAAATCGTTCACGGTTACCCGGCACCAAAAATCAAACGACAGGGACAGTGTTCAATTTACCGGTTTTGCTAATACTAAGAAGATTTGGCTACAAATGGGTGAAACTACGCAACTCTCCATGATAGAATTGGGAGAAAACTCATTGTTGCAGAAATATTTGAGTTAAGTGTTTTAAATTGGTTACTAGACGCATGTCAAAGAGAATAAATTGGGTTCTCATTTATTTTAATTGCGTAATCTTGCAAACACGCAGCTTATCTGTTGCTCTACGCGTGTATCACTTTCCGGTGAATATAACATAATTAATAGATTCTACTGTGGAATTTCAATTCTAGGCATTACCGACTTCGAATATTTATTGAGATTTTTAACGTTTTTTTTTTTTCGCTAAAACGAAGTACAAATGTAGTTAATCAGTTGGGACATGTTCTACACGGGTGTTCTGACCCAAGCAATTATTGATCAGAGTGTTCGTATTGTGAGGAAGCTATAATCGAGCATCGCCATGCTGACTAGTAGAAAAACAAATAATATTCGAGAAACGCCCCATAATTTGTTAATGATTTTTCATCGCTTAATTGCAATGTTAAAATCTCGTGATGTTAAGCGCAATTCAGACTATGACTTTTTATAGTAGTTCGGCACTATCAATACTCGTACCTAGATTCTATTTTCATACTAAACACATTGAATCGAAAGTTCCGGGTACGAACTTTTTTGGGGACGAAAAATCACATGATCGAAGGGAGTTAACCCAAATTAAAATCAAAATCTTCGGCGATTAAATTTAACGGTTTTCTCCCGGTCTTTTTCTAATTTTATGGAATTTCACGGTTTTTTCCCGGCCGGGAACACCTCAAACGAAATTCCCGGCTTTTTCCCGTTTTCCCGGTCTTGTGGGAACCGTGTTTAAAATAATAACTAACTGACAGCAACAGTGAAGAAAAGTACATAAAAATCAAGAATACAGAACACGACAGAAAGAAAAAGAAAGGAAGGAGACTGGATAAGAATAAAATAGAGATGGAAAGCAGGACGGAACATTATACTAGTAGGTCGATGGACCAAAAGATAGACTATGAATTGTTGTTACTAGGAATACCAAAGGGATGTAAATCAACTATGTATTGTTGTTACTAGGAATACCGAAGGGATGTGAATCAAAAGATAGACTATGTATTGTTGTTACTAGGAATACCAAAAGGACGTAAACCAACTATCATACAAAAGAACATTGTTAAATCATATTTAAAAGAACCAGATGGAGATGTAAGACGTGTTGTGTGGAACCTGAAGCTAGATTGTGCAGCCCGTTGTCACGGATGCTATTTCTGTGAATATGTTAACTAACGATACGATAACTTCCTGATGTAATTCGTAAATTAAAGTTATTGAACTTAACTTCTGTGTTACACTTTCCATTTATTCTAAGTAGTAAATGATGCCCCTGAGAAAAAAGGAAAAGTGTCAATTACCTCCCAATGTTTTCCATTTATGCAATTAAAAAGGTAATAATCTAGAAAGTTTTACAGTTGGTGATCATGAACAGTTCTTGGTGAATTTACAAAATCACTAGTATTACATAATGTTATGCTCGTATCATTGCTGTCAGCGCTGCAAGTCTGAGACTGCCTTTTATTTGTGGCATTTTTGGACTTTTTCCATATCGCGCATATCACCAATGCAGTCACTCAAAAGAAGTGGTTTGGTTACAAACAAGGAACAGAAAATACTGGCACCTAAATACAGTGTATTTGGACAGTAGTGCAGTGTATTTGGACAATAGTGCAACATAAAATCAATTCTCATCATTCCAAATGAGTGTTATTTATACTAACCAATAATAATTATCACTGTGGTTACATACCAAAGTACAACCAGTTGCATCTATAAGCATAAATAAGTTAAAAGATATCTCCAGAATACAAACTGAGAATGTAAGAACAAATAAAATTACTATTGTTAAACAATGTTTTAAAATTATGAAAAAAAAGTAACTTTGGGTCTCTTTATTTTTTTCTTATAGGCGTTATCTTTACGATGTTGTCAGAGATGTTCAGATGCTAGATTGATTGATTGAATACTGTTTAACGTCTACTCCGCAACATTTCAGCTATATCAAGACGAGAACAAGTTTGTTCTAAATAATAAAAGTAATAAATAATCACTTTGGGGTATCAAAAGGGAAATTCTGACTGCCACTGGAAGTAGGGTGAAATCGAAAAGGGCGGAGAATTTAGCCTTGTAGCCGATCACCTACGGACCACTCAAAAAAGCTTGCTAGAAGGGCTCTTTAACGTGCAGGAAGCGTGGCATTTCTTCCAACACGTGGACCTGAGTTTACATCCCATCCTAAAGATGGGTTGTGTATTTATTAATCCTACACAACCACGGGATAGGTCCTATTTCTATATCCCGGGACCCTCGGTGTCAGCCCCCGTTTAAGAGGGGTCACACCCCGCAAGCCGGAGATACTAGGTCCTATTTCTATATCCCGGGGTTCCCTTGGTCCTCTGTTAGGAAGACTCATACTCCAAGCTCAGAGGATGCTGCGGGCCTATTCATAAGCCGGGACCGCGCACGGCGGTCAGATGCTAGAAGATGAACCCGTAAATCCTGCTCCACATCAGTAGAATCTTCCTCAACCTCAGGATATCCTTGATGCAGTGGATGAGCAGTTGGAATGGCAGTCGGATCAGTTGCTACCGATTGATTGATTGAATATTGTTTAACGTCTACTCAACAATATTTCAGCTATATCAAGACGAGAACAAGTTTGTTGATAAATAATCACTTTGGGGTATGGAAAGGGCCATGGGACGGGAAATTCTGACTGCCACTGGAAAAGTAGGGTGAAATCGGAAAGGGCGGGGAATTTAGCCTTGTAGCCGATCACCTACGGACCATTTTAAAAAGCTTGCTACAAGGGTTTTTTAACGTGCAGGAAGCGTGGCATTTCTTCTAACACGTGGACCTGAGTTTACATCCCATCCGAAAGATACTTTAAATGATTTCGTCAATAGTCTTTTAGGGATAAGCGATTTGAAATTGCAGCCTTGTATTGTTAATGTGTGTCTATGTTGTATACTTTCATACGTGTCACAACAAGCGCCTCAAGAAAAATACAGGTAAAATTTTCTTCTTAAGGTTAAATACAGGTGAACTAACAGTTTACTGCAGATTAAATTTATTTGTCGTTCGTGATTCCCTAGGTTGAATACAGGTAAAATTTCTTAGTCGTTCATTTCATAATATATTGATTGTTTGATTGATTGATGTTATACGCAAACTTCAGCAATATTTCAGCTATATTGTAGCGAGAACTGTTATGTATATTGAACAATTGAAATAAATATATTAAATATCAATATAAAACCATAATAGCTTTATAAAGAAAAGAGTGTCAAATATAAAAAACACAATATGAGAAATGTCAGTTTAACTGTTACAATATCAGTCCTCTGAGATAAATCCATTCAAATCTTACTAAATACACTGGTTGCGATTTTGTCGCTACGGACATTTGTAAATTGGTCTTTAAGACAATCAGCAGAATTTTGATTGATTCATTGTTGTTTAACGCCAACTTTAGCAATATTTCAGCTATATCGTGGCGTGAACTGTTGATATTAGTAATAAATATACAAGTTTAAAAAAAGTATCTTAAAACATATTGCTGTGTACAGATAAAAAGGATTTCTCGATAATTTAAGATAAATAGATCAAATTTGATGAAATTTGGGGGAAAAAATTGGATAATATATTTTACTATACAAATTGACAGCTTTTAAAAATTGAATAATTTTGTCGCCAGCGACGTTTGTAAATAAATCTTTAAGAGAATCAGCTGTATAAAATGTGCGAGTCGGCAACATCGACAGTCAAGTAAAATATGTTGTATTGTGTAAGCACAGTTACACGGAATACACTCAGGTGGGTCTTCTCCATTTAGAATGTAACCATGAGTTGTTCTAGTATGTCCTATTTGACACCTTGTCAAAACAACTTGCTCCTTCCGATTTTTGCAAGAGGAACTAACAAGTTTACCGACTTCTGATTGTATTCCGTGCAATTTATTATTTATTTGCAAGTCCCATCTGTCTTGCCATATTTTTTGGATGTATTTACTTATTAGAGGCTTCATATCAGTGTAAGGCACTGGACAATCCGCAACATCATCTAATTCGTCCTTCGCCTCCTCGTCAACAACCGTGTTTCGATAGATCCCTACATGACTAGGAATCCAAGTATAAATAACTTCTTTGCCTATACAAACAAGTGACTTGTAGAACTCAACGACCTTAAGAATAACTGGGTGTTTTGTCTTTCGACTTTCAATTGCCAATAGGAATGAGAAAGAATCAGAACAAATCAAGAACTTGCTTTTTCGCGATGAAGCAACAAATTTGAGTGCAAAGTAAATAGTGTTGGCTTCAGCAGTAAATATGGAACTTGAGGATGGTAGTCGGGGAGTTGCTGCTCGGTCTCCGAAGACAGCTGCACAGGCCACCCTGTCTCCATCTGTGTATAAAGGCAAGAATTCGGGTGTTCAGATTTAACTCTTGCAGACTCCTCAGCAGAATTTTGATTTCTAAAGGACTTTTGCTTTGCATTGCCCGTGTTCCAATCGTTGTTTTGTCTTATTTGTTTTCATGTGTTGTTCCCTGGCGGATTGTGATATGTGATTATAATTTTCAGCCATTGTAGATGTTTCCCGTTATCCCTTTTATTTCATTTTACTGTACATAAATCATGTTAAGCAATGGACAACCCCTCTCAATAAGTGTTTCTTATGCACTAAATCCCGTTTACATTAACTCCTCCGCAGCATCCTCTGAGCTTGGAGTATGAGCCATCCTAACAGAGGACCCCGAGGGAGCCCCGGGATATAGAAATAGGACCTATAGTATCTCCGGCTTGCGCGGTGTGACCCCTCCTAAACGGAGGCTGACCCCGAGGGTCCCGGGATATAGAAATAGGACCCATTCCGTGGTTGTGCGGGATTAATAAATACACAACCCATCTTTCGGATGGGATGTAAACTCAGGTCCACGTGTTGGAAGAAATGCCACGCTTCCTGCACGTTAAAGAACCCTTGTAGCAAGCTCTTTTTGGGGTGGTCCGTAGGTGATCGGCTACAAGGCTAAATTCCCCGCCCTTGACGATTTCACCCTACTTTTCCAGTGGCAGTCAGAATTTCCCGTCCCATGGCCCTTTCCATACCCCAAAGTGATTATTTATCAACAAACGTGTTCTCGTCTTGATATAGCTGAAATATTGCTGAGTAGACAATATTCAATCAATCAATCATTAACTCCTAGGAGAATGTAATGTTAAAGGCCAACCAGACCCGATCTGATGCAAATATTTGAAAAATATATAAATTGGTGGGCAAATTAAACTTGATGATGATTACAGAGGTCGCCTCGTTATGGCACATTGTCACAGTAACAAAATTTTGCCTGGATGTTGACCTACCATCAGAGTTGCATCAATAGGTAAAATTTAAATAGGTACTTAGGTAGAATTGGCGTTTCTGCAAGAACATTTTCAGTGTTTACTTATTCTTAAAAACTTATTATTCTTCAACAAGTGCACAATATTCATCTTTTAAAAGTTTTCAACAATACACTAACGCTCTGACCGACTGAGCTACGGAACAAGGTAATCTTTAACAGAAATTTAATGCTATTTATATCTCCGATAAGACTGAAATAAAATTGAAATATATATTACCCATCATAGTTCGCTTTGTTTATGTAAATTTGCAATTTTATGTGACAAGATGAAGATTATTCTATTAGCTTGCACACTTTTACTTTGTTGTAAAGCTCAATCCAACATCTTTTTGTTAAATTTGGAGAATTGTGACAGAAATGTAGGCAGTCTTCAATGTGCAGCTAGTCCTAGACCAAATGTATTGTGCAAATCCAGGGTGGAATGGACGGGTTTTTACAACTCATCATCGTTGGATTCGATGCTAAGTTGATTCTGGACATCAACAATTTTTCTGATATTGAAATTGTAAAATTATTCGGACAAGGAAACATGTGATTAAATCAGTAGATCCGATCAACTTGTCACCCTTATCATCAATGACCGTGTTTGTGATGTAAGTTACATAATAATAATAATAGACACCTGAGGTGTTTTTTACAGTCTTTGTTCATTTGTATAAGCATTTTTACCCTCGAATATTGTCAGTGTATTATTATTGTAGGACAACCCATACTTTAGATTTTTTTACAATCTTGACATTTATAACCTGTATAACAGGATAGTACCAAGAAATTTTGAATGGAGGAGCAAACAAACATTTTCCAGGGGATGCATATCTACATATCATAACCCATTGTAAAACATTTTCCCTAGAAATTTAACATATTCCAGCAAAAGGATGCAGTCTTAGTCCTTACATTCCTCTGTGTATGAACCTGCAACAGTTCAAAATACAAACAAACATTATCATATTCAGTGTTTTTAATTATTTATTTTATAAGAATAATTAATTGTTAAACCAAGACATCCATATTAGCCCTCTGGCCCTCGGGCTAATATGGGTCGAGGGATGATACGAGATATGATATTAAAAATGCCATATAATGATCTCGATCACATATTTAGTAGTAATATGTACTTTTTTCATGTCAAATAACAGTCGGAAGTCAGATAAGGTTATTTGCCTTCATGGCGAATACCGATATTCGTCCTGAAAAATCCATATTGTGCCCTCAAACTTCACTTCCGGTAATCTGTCAATCAAATTGAAAATAAGTCTGTCGGATTTTTCACAGTGATTAATTAAACTGAATTTGTCCTGATATTAAAGATTTCATAATTTTAATGTACAATGTTTTCACAAAATTTTGTAGATCATTTAAGCTGTATAGTGTTTAAGCTTTGTGGATGACAGCCTTCATTTACCTTCTATTCATTTTTCTATCTTTATAACTCCATAGTCGAGTAGCTGCGTTTAATCAATATGCAAATACATTGGAAAACAGATACAAAAGCAAAAAGTTGTAGAGAGAGAGGAAATTCTAAAATGTTGGAAAAAAGCGGCAATAGATATTTATGGTTTATGGTTAGAGTTTATGGTCTTCCAAACGTTTAGATTTTATCTGCACTGATGAGACATAAGTTGTCGAAATGCGCATATGCAGAAAGTCAATTCACAGTGACTTCGGTATTTAGTTATTCACACAATTTGAGACAAACTGACATAGCCAAAGCAAGGATGTATACGTCCTTGACCGAAACAAATCAACAAAAACGAAAAAAATAAAATAAAAAAAGCCATACAAAACAAATGCACTACCATTGAGAACCCCTACAAAACAGGAGGAATAATAAGGTGTTCCGGAAGGATAGTTGGCTTCCACAAAGCCTTGTTGTACATCCGGTACAATGATCTTCCATATCTATATTCTTTTCCCTTTAGGGATTTTCTTATTTTTATAACTTATAAAACAGAATTATAAAATCAATTACCAAAAAGGGGTAAAATATGTATGTTCTAGTGCACTTCTCTTAATCTTTCAAAAAGTGATTGTTACTAAAAATTAATTTGTGAAATGCTAAAAGCATTGTTCTTGTTCTTGTATCAAATTTTATCTAGATTTAATCATTCTTCATCAGCCTCGACATATGTGATAACTAGTTCATTACATGACATTTTCTATACCGTCCCTTCAGGATGGATATGGGCTTCTCGGGCTTATACCAAAATGAAATGTAATAATCTATAATTATGAAACATTCCATCAATAGTTATATCTAGGTAGCTATTTTTTTTTACAAATATATGTTGTTTTTGATATTACATGATTATATAATTGATGCTACAAACCATAACCTTAGATTGGTTGATTGATTGCTGTTTTGCGCTAATTTAAGCAATATTTCAGCTATCTTAGATTGAGGCTATCTCAAATGTAGTGATTGGTGCTATACATACATTTATGCAACTTTATTAAGTTATTTTTTCACATCCTATCTCAGGTGATTATTATGTAACTTTTTAATTAAGGATGGTCACTCCTCAAGTTTATAATATCAAGGATTTAAAATTAATATTTTTATTAATTAGAATATGGATTATACATCATTTTAAGTAGAAAATATTGATAGGTCAGTGTGGTGGTCCTTTTTGAGATTTAAACATCTGAAATTTTGGCGGGAAACCAAACTTCTCTAGACTCTTCGTTAACTTTGCATTAAGGCAATCAACCTTTGAAATGCAATGAAGGAATATCAAGAATTTCATCAAATTTTGTTAGAAGTGTATTGAAGATGTATTCTGTCATATTTTGAAAAGAAAAGTATGGGTCATTGTGCAAAATTTTCTAATACATCATGATGGATAAAGTCAGAACAATTCCGAAAGTCAATGCATTTCAAAAACCTGAGTAGTGACCATCCTTAATGACAATATTTTGTTTTCTTTTTTTAAGTATATAGTCTAACTTAATATGGATCATTTTATATGTCAGTATCGTTTAAGGTTGTACTTTATTCCCCTTTCTTTACGCTTTCTTTGTAGTGAAATATTCTAAAATCATCAGAAGTTTTTTTAGACGTTAGTGGTTTTATGATATTTTCAAAGTTAATATCACCCATTTTAATCATAAGAGTTTATGGTTATATATTATTCCACTTTCGTAACATCCTCTTTTACGTTTAGATTTTATCTGCACTGAAGAGACATAAGTTGTCGAAATGCGCATATGCAGAAAGTAAATTCACAGTAACTTCGGTATTTAGTTATTTGTTACCACTGGGTCGATGCCACTGCTGGTGGACTGTAAGTCCCCGAGGGTATTCACCATCCCAGTAGTCAGTACTTCGGTGCTGACCCGAGAGCCGATTGTATTTGGAACCTTACAATATCTAAAGTCTTGTAAATTTTGTTGAAAACTAAGGAGTATCTCCCTCATGCAAAGCTCTGTCCTTAGCTAATTTTGTCTTTTCATTTAGATCATATTGGGTATTTGTTCTCTATCAGTTGTTTTAACATATTTGATTTTATGGACTTCCAAACGTTTAGATTTTATCTGCACTGAAGAGACATAAGTTGTCGAAATGCGCATATGCAGAAAGTAAATTCACAGTAACTTCGGTATTTAGTTATTTAGTTATCTAGATATCATTATAATCTTTTCTCTCAGTATTTTTAATTGTACAGTTTTTGTTTAAAAATCCTTGTTTTATTGTGATACTATGTATATGTTATTGTTGGTAATAGATACAGACTCCATTTGTTTTTTCCCTAACACAGACAGATTCCAGTTCCCTCTAGGAAACAATAGAGTATATAAAATAGAATATCTGATTGAGTGAAGGAACCTCTTTTTTGTCTGTTGGTCTGAAGGAAAAAAAATGTTGGTGAATCAAGATTTAAGTTGATATGCAGTTCACAAATTAAATTCACAATCAATTGTCAGAAAACTTCTCTTATTGCTGTTTCTCGTCTTAAAAATATACTGGCACCGACTTTTGTGACTTGATGAAGTTGTGTCTGAAGGACAAAATTAATTGGGTTGATATATACATAATTAATGGTAAGAAACAGCACTATTATTGTTGTTCTTCATCTCTAAATCACATTGAAACCGTGGATAATGTATAAGAGATGGAGTTATTTACAGTCTTTGTAAATCGATGCAGGTGTTTGTGACTCTTAAGTACAGTATGTTAACAGGAGAATAAAAATCAAAGTGAATGATTGGAAAACGGAAAAATGATGTTACCACAATTGTCCAGATACATGTAGTTAAAGCAGATTACTATGCATTCTGGATACACTCACTTTCATTTCAATATGGACATCTAAATGTATACTGGAGAGATTCTACTATTATCTGTTTATACCAAAGTTAAAACATAAAAATAAAATATCGATTATTTAATTGTATTGCACAAGTGTCCTGACCTTATCAAAGAGGTACCACGAATCACGTTTATGGAGCGAGGAGTTGTAAATCATAGCACATCATTAAACTGACAAGGAAAATCTCACTTTCAACAATAAAAACCAGCGTTCTGTTCCTATATAAGACCTAGTATTAAATGTAAAACCATTCCAAAATAAAAATACCTATGGAATTTCACACATATAATGAAGGAACTGTCTTCGCAAGGTGGCGGTTCGGGAGACAGAAGGGGTGCAATATAAAGAGGTATAAAGGATACTGGTACTGGATACTAGGTCCATTTTGACGACCCTATAGTACAAAAGCGTTTTGTTCCTATATAAGACCTATTATTGAATGTACAACCATTCCAAAATAAAAATACCCATGGAATTTCACACAGATAATGAAGGAACTGTCTTCGCAAGGTTGCGGTTCGGGAGACAGATGGGATGCAATATAAAGAGGTATCAAGGATACTGGTACTTCCATTTTGACGACCTCTACGGTACAAAAGCGTTCTGTTCCTATATAAGACCTAGTATTAAATGTACAACCATTCCAAAATAAAAATACCCATGGAATTTCACACAGATAATGAAGGAACTGTCTTCGCAAGGTTGCGGTTCGGGAGACAGAAGGTGTGCAATATAAAGAGGTATCAAGGATACTGGTACTTCCATTTTGACGACCCCTACGGTACAAAAATTACTTAAGGGGAGGATGAGTTTTCGGATTTTATGTACATAGTGACCAATGACCTCCCAGAAATAAATGACTTAATACCGAAGTTACTGTGAATTTCAATTCTGCATATGCGCATTTCGACAAATTATAATAAAGAAAAAAGGAGGATGTTGAAAAAATGGTAAACTCTTTTTTCAATTTAACATATGTTTTAAAAATTTGAGCTAAATCTTATGTACCCTCCAAATATGTAAGCATCATGTTTAAAACAGTTGAGGAAAAAAATATTTAAAACATAGCTGAGTGAAATGTTGTTGAAATTTCTCTACAATTTTCTTAAGGAATTAAGATGACATATATTGGTATTCAGATTAAAATCGATACTAATATATATTGAATATATTGAGAAAAAAGATACTTTTTTTTCTTTAATATCTATTATGGTACACTACCGTGTTTCGTGTAAATAAATTTATACATTCAATTTAAGCAAGAAGAAGAAAAACAGAAAAAGAAAGAGAGGAAAGAGAAGAAGGCAAAAACCAAAAATCCTAAAAAAAAAAAACAAATCATAGTGGCATACCACATCGTCAGAGGTAAACAACGTTTATATTTTGTTTTTGTGTCAAACAAACAAAAATTGAATTAAAAAAATTAAGATCTTTTCCAAAATTTCTTTTGTACTGATTTCCTCTTTTATTTTTTTAATTCACATCATGAAATCGATTCATTTATTTTCAGGACGAGACTAGTCCTCAGCAACTAAAAACAACGACGTCTAAGAAACAGAAACAGACGATTGTAGTGGTATCAAGTGATACCGAAGAAATTAGTTCTGAAACCGAAGAGGGGGAGGTCTACAGCAAACCGGTAGGTATTTGCTTGTTTAGTTCTAAAGTGCGCGTTTCCATAAAATGATGCTTGAAAAAAATATTAAAGCTATATGTATCTTCACTCTGACCTTTTTATGCTTTTCTTTCTCAAAACCGTTATTTGTTTGTTTGTTGTTTTTTTTTTTCATTTCAGTCCACTTCCGGTAAAAAAAGAAAATTAAGTGATGTTGCTAAATCCTTTCTTAGTGGCGAGGCCAAAGAAGACAAGACGGTAAGTGTGTTAACTCTTTGTTTTATTTTGTACCATATGGATGATTTTATTGTTCACATGGTTCTTAATTTATTAGTCACTCTATAAACGTGCAATTTTCGATCGAAAAATGGCACTAGTTGTTTAACGAAGTTCCAGTGAAGTAAAGATAAATGATGTCTGTGAGACATTGGTTGTCCGTCCAGAAATTTCCGCATCTCTATGAAGCTAATGTTATGATTACTGTGAATTCATTTAATTTCGTTGGTATCAATTTTCGTTGGTAGAGAAAAAAAACAGACATTTCGTGGTATACGTAAATTCGTGGATTGCCACTTGTTCAAAAAAAAATATCTGAATTAAATTCATAGAAAATAAAAATTCTAAAATTCCTGGCTTTAGTATCTGTATTTGATGTCAAAATACCAACATTTAGAAATGTGCCTGTAATTAAAGTGTCACCTGTAATGAACAACACATAGTAATGTGTAGATATTCTGTAATTAGGTAATCATCTGACATAACCTTACTCCATTCGTTATTAATAAATAGGCACCTGTATTGATTGCAAAATAAGCATGTCCTTTGGAGTAGAACATAATTAATATTATAAAAGTTTAATAAATAATACCTTGTCAAAACTAAATTGTGATGGTTTTTGTCCAAACTTCTTAACTGGAAATCAACACTTTAACGTAATTGAAAACCAAAACAGGAAGCCAGTTACCGCTAATTTGTTAACTGGGAAATACTTGAAAATAAAGCATTTAAACTTATTTTACTGCTATTAAAGGTTCAAGAGAATGTACATCTACCCTTTTTGGATATATCAGGTTGTGTGGGCTCAGTACAAGTGCAAGTTATATGGCCTTCGTTTTTCAGGTCCTTCATCATGTTCATTCACTTGTGTTGAAACTTGCACTAGAAAATCATATTTCGTTGAGTTTTTGAATTAGTGGTTTTGGGACACCCACGAAAACCACGAATAAAAATGAATTCACAGTACTATAAACCATGAAACACACATTCTCGCCCTGTAAATACTTCTGGTCCTCCTCACATACGCTAGGATTGTTTTGTAAACGTTCTCCCGAAACGCCAATGTGCACAGTAATAAGAACAAATAGCTGCACATGATAGGCGGTAGATAAAATGGAACGGTATTATGTCAATTGGATTGTGACTGGAAGTTTTGTTAGAAGTCTGTGAAACCAAGAACCACGTGTCCAAGAATCAACAAAGTAAAAAACACATACAAACCGTTTTTGGATCACTTGATTATTGGACTGCACAAATAAACGTTTCATCATATCTACTTAATCCATACAAAAGAAAACCCTTTATTTATCTGCATAACATTTGTGGTGGAGAAAAGGAAGCTAGATTTGGGTACCTGAATGACCAAACCAAACAATTACTTTCTAAGACCTTAAGGGCAAGTCCAGGAACAGAACGAGTTTGAAATTGAAGATCAGTACATCGAGGACGATCTCTTAGCAACAATCAATCGGTAGATTCCTAACGAAAAACACCAAGAAAACAGACCAATGGAAGAGGTAACATTATCCTTACTTATTCAAAAAGGCAAATACAGTCGTAATACAAAAAGTTGAGAATTTTACTAAGCAATTTGATAGATGGAAGAACCTCCTTCAATATAATGACGAGTAGGGATGTTACGCACTACCTTTATATTTGGAAGGGCCCGCAAAAATATGGTACGAGGGACTAACAGAAGCCAAACAAACAAAACGCCTTAAAATGGATTGATTGATTGATTGAATATTGTTTAACGTCTACTCAGCAATATTTCAGCTATATCAAGACGAGAACAAGTTTGTTAATAAATAATCACTTTGGGGTATGGAAATGGCCATGGGACGGGAAATTCTGACTGCCACTGGAAAAGAAGGGTGAAATCGTCAAGGACTGGGAATTTAGCCTTGTAGCCGATCACCTACGGACCACCCCAAAAAGAGCTTGCTACAGGGATTCTTTAACGTGCAGGAAGCGTGGCATTTCTTCCAACACGTGGACCTGAGTTTACATCCCATCCGAAAGATGGGTTGTGTATTTATTAATCCCGCACAACCACGGAATGGGTCCTCTTTCTATATCCCGGGACCCTCGGGGTCAGCCTCCGTTTAGGAGGGGTCACACCCC
>MJUU01022436.1:0-10225 GCA_002080025.1 Modiolus philippinarum | reverse complement strand
AGGAACTGTTTGGAGAAGTAGTCGACATTGTAACCGATCAAACATCTACAGACATGGAGATGTAAGAATGACACTGAAGATGCAGACAACTTCTAAAACGGTTCTTTTCAGAGCCACCAACATTTTTCAAAAAGAGTAAAAGTTGTTGTTACACCAATTTTCCCTTCAAATTTATTATGAAATCAAACTTTAATTTTCGTAACCAGTACACAATTATTACAAGATTCGGCTTTCGTAAATTAAGTACATGTAATGAAGTAAACTAATTAATACATGTATTAATAGAAAAGACTTCTTGCGAGAAATTCCTTTTCTCTGCAATTAGAAAAAAAAATGCTCTTGAAGTTTTTTTTTCCGTCTCGCCACCAGCCGTCTAGAAAATTACGGAATAATTCTAAATTTACTAAAGTATATATTATACGTCTACTCACCTATGTCATTCCGTTTTTTGATTTTTCGTGAAATAGAACAACTCATATTCTTTCTTGTTTTTTTGTAATAATTTGGGTAGTCGGTTAAAATCATTTTGTTGAATCAAACTTCCTTTCTCTATTGATTTTTAGTATCATTTAATTAGAGCTGTAATTGGTTCAATTGACGTCACATGACGTTCTGTAAATATTGTATAAACCCAGTATTTCCATAAATAGTAGATGACGTTCTTTATTTCGGGAAACGTCAGGTTTACAAAATATTTTTATGCTTACACATGGAACGTAACGTGCTAATTAAAACGAGAATAATGTCATAAAATAATAAAACAGTTATGGCATTGCAAGTTCGGTCAATACATAGATTTCGATATCGAGCATATCGAACATTTCCGTATTACATATTGAGCTTGAACATTTCTGTATTTCATATTGAGCTTGAACATTTCTGTATTACATGTTGAGCTTGTACATTTCCGTATTAAATATCGAGCTTCGACATTTCTGTATTACGTATTGAGCTTGAACATTTCTGTATTTCATATTGAGCTTGAACATTTCCGTATTAAATATCGAGCTTGGACATTTCTGTATTACATATTGAGCTTGAACATTTCTGTATTACATATTGAGCTTGAACAATTCCGTATTACATATTGAGCTTGTACATTTCTGTATAACATATTGAACTTGAACATTTTTGTATTTCATATTGAGCTTGAACATTTCCGTATTACATATTGAGCTTGAACATTGCTGTATTACATATCGAGCTGGAACAATTCCGTATTACATATTGAGCTTGTACATTTCTGCATAACATATTGAACTTGAACATTTCTGTATAACATATTAAACTTGAACATTTCTGTATTACATGTTGAGCTCGAACTTTTCTGTATTGAAAATTTCTGTATTACATATCAAGCTTGAACATTTCTGTATTACATAATGAGCTTGAACATTTCTGTATTACATATTGAGAGTTATCACATTTTTGATAATGTGGGTGAATACCAGATAAATACAGTGATAGCGGGCAAATATTCATCTCTGACATTATCGTTATTCGGATGGTATTCATCGCCTATAAGATTTCTATTATAAAGACGGTAAAAAATGCTCTTCTCTTCATTTGAATTTCAAAGAACCATTTTGAAAGAAATTTTTCTTATTCAAACTTTTATATCATAAACTAGAATTTCAGAAATAAAAGTTAGACTCATTCATATCATTACTGTGTGTGTTACATACATATATATGTATTATGGCAATAAAATATTGAATTGAACAAAAAAAAAATGAATTGAATATTTTTTCATATGATCAATATATTTTAAGTTATAATGATTTTCTCACCACAGTGTGATCATAACCTATAAAGAATACTGCAAAGTTTTGATTCATTTAAATGTATTTTTCCCCAAGAGAGATTATTCTTAATGTGAATCAAATTTCGAGTGGATATCTGCCCAGCTCACCATAAACCATGACATTTGGTGTTGTACTTCGAACTATAAGTTTTTTTTAACAAAAATTCATTTGAATTTACATTCTCATATCCCCACACTGTTTTCTGTGCAAGATTCTGGTAAACGTTGAATGATTTGACAACTTTTCTAACCTTGAACTTGACCATAACGTACCTAAAACTTGCTTGTCGTGGAGAACTCAAATATTTCTTCAAAGTATAAATAAAATTTTACACCAACCTTAGATTTGCTGCTAGTTTCTTAAGCGTACTTTAGGCTAGGTTGCGCTCTTCTTATTTTACTGAACTTGTGTTTGGAATGGGGATTATACATCCTTTGCGTTTTATACTTAATTAACAAAATATCGTGAAAAAAAATTTTAAAAATTCTTGTGTAAATAACATTTGGAGTGAAAAAATTCCATTTGAAGTTTTGGATAGAACGCCAGCAATTCAAAAAGACAAATACCATCTTTTGACACCATTACGATTTTTGCACACTTTATACGACCCTTCAACATAATTTGAGTAAATCAAAACTGGGATCTCTTATCTATGGTCTTTTGAAATCCACTCCAGGAACATGGCATCCAGATTGGCTCTAATTAGCCTAATGGTTTCACAGGTTTCCATGCTTTTCCCCTAAAATTGTCCAATTTTATATATGTTCTCCGCTCATAAACATATTGGATTGGGTGCATACTTGCCGAATATATGTTTAAAGGGATCCATTAAAGTGCTAAATTGTGACTTTGTGATTTTAATCGTTTGCACCGTGGTTTCAGATAAGATCTCTCAAACTGCTTTCAACAGAGGGCCAATGTTAAAGTTTCTTAATTTCTGACGGCTATCTTTGTCGGACTCCGGACTTGCTGGACATATTTGTTAATGGGAATTTGATCATATTTGGTCCAATTGGGTTTAAGTTTTCAGAATGCGTTTTCCTATAGGGTCAAATGTTAAACTCTGTTTTGTGTTGGCCGCCATTATAGATAGGATAAAGAACTGCCAGGCACATTCTTTTTCGAGCCGGTGACCACTCATGCACGAAATGTGGGCCAATGCAACCCTTATCATCAGGGAATTAATACTAATCCTAGCTGCTTCTTCTAGTATTTCGTATTTGGACATGAATGCAAACTAAAATCCAAATCACTCACTGAATCGGAAACGGGGTTCAAGGTGACTCATCATATAGTTTCAAGTACTTTCCAAGACGCGTTTAGGGACCGACCATTTAACCTGAAAAAGGGGGGGGGGTATGTTTTTTCTGGACAGAAAAATTTTTTCGCGTGTATCAACGAAATATTTTTTTTTCAAACTTAACATTATTTTTTGGGCAGAATTTTTTTCATCATTTTGGCAGCCAAAATATAAAATCAGCTCCAAAATATTTTTTAGGAAAAAACCATAGCCCCCCTTTTCAAGTTAAATGGTTGGTCCCTTATGGACAAAAACTCATCCATCTAGAACTTCTGCTTCAAAAGATACATGAACTTTAGTTTTGTCAGGCGATGGAAGCATACACAAACGGACAGGCAAACTTTGAAAGCTTTATCTCTTGCCAAAGGTGATGAACAAATTTCTGAATTAAATATTGGAGTCATGTATAGGGACTTTGTCCAATGTACATTTACTCCATATCCCTTTATTTGTTCAGTTGGGGGATTGCATTCATCCCCGTAGAGATATTTAAGATGACCTAGTAAATGTCTTTTAATCTATTGTAATGCCAATTTAGGTCAAACGTTTCTTTTTTTTTTAAATTATGAAAATCGGTGTAGTCGAAGTTCTTATATAAAGATTTTTGTTGCCGATAGTATTTGGCCAAAATATTTTTAGCATTCTTCTTCAGCATTTTCTTTGGAACATGATATCAAGTGTTTTTTTATGTTTATGTTACCTACCAAGATTGTGATCCATACAAAAGAACCCAAAAGGATGTTACTTTTAAAAAATTTGATTTTGTCTTCGTGGAAATGACAGTTGATCCTCAGATGTTTATGAGACTGTCAAAAGATGATCTTGCTTTTGCCGATGATATCCTATTCTCCACATCAGATGTTGAATCACCATCAGATGTTGATTTGCTGCCCTAGTATGTAAATTCGGGTACCTCCTCTATGTTGTTGTTGATCTTTAGTTTAGCGCTCGTCTTACTCATTGGTTTTCCGTACATTTAAATGAAGTTCTAGTTAGCTACCTTATATTTATAGATCATTTTGTTTTCTCTTGCATATCTTGGAATCGGTGGGCCAGGAGAACAATGTCATCTGCAAAGTCAAGATCTTCAATTGACTTATCAAAGATCTAAATCAAATTGAATCCCTTTTATTGCTATATGTTGTTCTTTTCATCACCCAGTCAATGCAAAGTGTAAATAAGAGAGGGATAGCAAACATCCCTGTCTCACTCCAGTCTTTAGGTTGAACTGTATTTTAGATTGGTACCACATATTACCCTGACTTGATAGTCCTTCTGAATCATCTTAATTGATAGAGATTATCTTTCCAGGTATCCCGTAATGTGCCAAGATCTCTCATAGGGCTGGTCTGTGTATACTGTCAAAAACATTGGAAAAAGCGATGAAATTTGCATAAACAGTAGAATTCCATTCTTCACTTTGTTTCATAATTTGTCACAGCGTGAAAAATTGATCAGTACATAATCTTTCTTTTCTCAATTCTGCCTGTTCCTCTTACAAAAGGGTCAACCAAGGATGACATTATGTTTAGGACAACTCTACATATAACCTTGCCTTATATATTAGTCCCAGGTTGTACAAAGTAATCGAGTTTACAGATGATTGCCTTGTTGCTTGCTCACTATCCAAGATGTTCTTTTGATGTTGCAATTTATCTCAGCCTGTATTTATTACAACCATGTGCTTTCCCGTTCTTCAGTGACTTGATCGCTCCTGACACGTTTTGTTGGGATCTTTGTGTGTAAATCTAGTACTAGTGCTTATCTTGAAGGTGTTGTGTTCGCGTTGACAGATGGGTTCTCTCTGTTTAATACCCTTTCAAAATGTTCCTTCCAACAAACTTTGTCTGTACTATTAGATACTGTACCATCTGGTCTCATATGATTTGTGGTCCTCACTCAATGTTTCAGAGCTTCTGTATAGAGTGTACATTTCCTGAAAATTGTTTAATAAACCAGCAACCAAGGACGTATATCTAAATATACGTCCTTGCAGCAACATAAACTAGAGGCTCACATGAGCCTGTATCGCTCACCTGGTGACTGGTTTTATTCATGGTCACGAAGAGACCACCCATTCCTACTATAAATCAGTTCACCAGATGTTACATTTTCAATCTTGGATGAGTTACAAACATAAAAATTAGAAACTTTGAAAGGGAACACCCAAAGACAATCGTAACCAAACTTGGTTCCAATTGGCTCAGTAGGTTCATTGGAGAAGACATATGAATGCATTTCCCATAGGGTCCCTATGTTAAACTATGTTCCCTGCTGGCGGCCATCTTGAGGTACAATCACAAAAATCACAAACTTTAAAGGGGACCACCTGAGGACTATTGTGACAAAATTTGGTCCACATTGGCTCAGTGGTTTCAGAGGAGAAGATCTTTGAATGCATTTCCCGTAGGGTCCTATGTTAAACTATGTCCCCTAGTGGAGGCCATCTTGGATGAGATGCTAATCTGCTGGAAATATGTAGAAATTGTAGTCCTGGAAAAGCTCAACACTTTTAAAATTCACATTTAACCTCCATCTCAAACAGGTTTTGAAATAAAAGTAAAGATGTTATAAAATCATGAAAATTCAAAGAAAAAGGGGCCATAACTCCTATGCGGGTCGTCAGATTTTCTTCAAACTTGCAGGAAATGTAGATCTTACTATGCTGACCATTTTTGTAATTTCAACTTTACTTCTATCTTCTACCATTTTCAATATATAAGACTAAAGTAACAAAAAAACGAAAATTTTATGGAAAAGGGGCAATAACTCCGAGATGGGTTATCGGATATTCTTAAAAATTGCAGGGCGGGTAGATCTCATCATGCTGATCATTTTTACTCAGTCAGATTTTTGATATCTGTAACGCTTTTCGAGTAATTTGCAAAAAACAGCAATTTACCCCCTATGTTCTATTTTTAGTAACAGCGGCCATGTTGTTTGGTCTACTGACATAAAAATCAAAAATGTGAAAAAGCATACCTTGAAGATGATTCAGGCCAAGTTTGGTTAGTATTGGCCCAGCAGTTTCAGAGGAGAAGATCTTTGAATAAAGGTTAACGGACGGACGGACAAACGACGGACTCCAAGTGATGGCAAAAGCTCACATGACCTTTGGCCAGGTGAGCTAAAAACTGACTTGATAAAACTCTATGTACAACAACTTGTTTTTTTTCTGATGAACTTTGTCGTGTGACATACTTTTATACCATCATTCAAAGCTTACAAATGGAATATACCTGCTATGTTTGTCCCGTTAAGGGTCACCACTGCTTTGTAAGGTTATGATTTTTGATGTCCTCAAGTAACCAAATAGTACAGCAGACAGCAGAGGCCAATTAAAACTAGAGTTGTTGCCAAATGGCAGCCAGTTATACCCCCCTGTTCATTGAACTCTAAATCAGTATGGCAAGTGCAAATTTAAGTGTGTGTGTGTGGACAGATTTCAGGTGTTGACATAGTGCCAGTGTGAACAGAATTTAAAAGATATACCCACCCCACATTTTATGGAATTATCTCCCCTTCAAAATTTCGAGTAGCAACATTTCTAATGAATATCTTCAGGTGGTGTACTGCAGTTGTATAATTTTTCAACAAAGCCTAAGCACTTGTTTGAAAGGACATACACTGACAAGGTTCCTCCTTCCTTTCCAGAATATATTCAAAGAATTTGGGGCAACGACCATATTACATCTCCAGGTGGTGCACTACAGACGAGTAACATTTCATCAAAATCTGAAGTAGCTGCTTAGGGGGACATACGCTGACAAGGCTCCCCCTCCCATTTTCCATAAAATATTAAAATACTAATTATATCCCAATCAAAATTTTGAGCAGCAACCATATTACTTAATGTACATCTTCAGGTTGTGTACTACTACTGTGTATCATTTAATCAAAATCCAAGCACTGGTTAAAGAGGAGATGCACTGGCAAGGTTCTTCCCCTTTTTTCAAGAAAATATTCAAAGACGAATTATCTCCCCTTCAAAATTCTTGGCAGCAATTATATTACTTCATGCACATCTTCAGGTGGGATACTACCACTGTTTAACATTTCATCAAAACCCAAGCAGCATATTTTTTGGAGGCATGCACTAACAAGGTACATGGACAGACAGACAGATGGACAGCCAGGCAGACAGATGAACAGGGCGATTCCTATATACATGTACTTCCCAAAATTTGTTTACAGGGGGTAATTAAAGCTTGAAAATGAAATCTACTGAAAGTGGTTACTATTGACATTCTATGGAAAATTCTATTACAGGTGGACAAATAAAACAAGTGAACATTTGTATTGAGAATACAAAAAAAAAAATGATCAGAACATATGCACAATTTGTACCCTTAGGTGTTCCAGTCTACATTAATCTATCTATTGATAACAGGATGATTTTTTCATTTAAATTTTCAGATCATTTATACAGGACAAAGTTTCAAGAAGACACACATCTTTAATTCATGGCTGCAAGATAATAAAGGGCTACGCCGAGCGCAGCACGATACGACCGCAGCGTGTCGACCACTCAAAATTGGAACAAGTGTAATTTAAAGTGAATGTGGGCACAGTTAAGAGCTTGTCACCATATCAAGATGGACACAATAAGTAGCTTGACACAGTAATTAGCTGGACACAAACTAGGGAACATAAAATTAGCCCTTTAGATCCCTGAAAGCTAGAAACTGTATGAGTTATGTTTAATCTATTGACATACTACTGACAGCTTACATCCAAATGAATCCAAAGAAAAAAACCCAACGAAATTGAATTAAAAATAAAGATTTTACATATTTTGAAAAATTAAGATTTTGGCCCCTTTGACCCCTTATACCTCAGAAACAGTAAGAGATACCCAAAATCTATTGACACTCTACTGAAAGCTTATAATAAGAATAATCCAAAGAAAATAATCCCATCAAAATCCAATTAAAAATAAAAATTTAAGGTGATATGCAAATTTGGAATTTTGGCCACCCCTTTTGGCCCTCATAGCTCCCAAAGGAAGCAAGTTATCAAAAATCTAATGATTATGCCCTATGTTAATTTTTCATAATGAACCAACTGCAAAAAAAACTGCATCAAAATAGGACAAAATTTAGAAATTTAAATTTTGAGATTCACCCTTTTGGGCCCCATTTATCTAGTGAACGGTACACCTGACATGAAATCCGTTGACATACTTCAGATCAGAAATTTCCACAGGAGCACAAAGAAAGAAATCCCAACAAATTCCAATAATATAATAAAAATTCTACAGCCCAATATATGAAAACACCCAATTTGGCCCTTTTTTTTTGAAAATGGGCCGGGCCACAATAACAACAAGTGTGGACCCAAATTGATGTCTCGCCCGTCCCTACTTGGTCGCAAAACTGATGTGAAAACTCAAACTGACTAATTCAGAAAACTTAACATGTTGGCTAGACTGTGAAATTAGGGTTACTGATAAGAGCAATATAGCAAACTGTTATGTATAACCAACAAGTTAAACATAAGATCAACTAACAAACAAATATTATTGGCCTATTACTTATAGATATAATGGATACAAACAAGACTAACCCACACAAAATAATAAGTACCTACAACTAACAGTTTCTTAGAAACTGATCTGATCAGAAAAAAATTACCTGGTTACTAGACCGTGAAATTGAGGTCAAGAACAAAACTCATGTAGCAAACTGTCAAATCTACATATCAAATATTACTGTCTCATCACTAGTACTAACTTTAGTGACCTAATCATAATATTTAACATGATCACTAGACCATGAAATTGAAGTCAAGGACAAAAGCCAAATGGCAGACTGTCATGTACTCACCAAGACCTACCTACATACCAAATATCCTTCACCTACCACTAATACTTACTGAGAAAGTGACCAAATCACTAAAACCTAACATAATCACTAGACCATGAAATTGAGGTCAAGGACAAAAGCCAAATGGCAGACTGTCATGTACTCACCAAGACCTACCTACATACCAAATATCCTTCACCTACCACAAATACTTACTGAGAAAGTGACCAAATCATTAAAACCTAACATGATCACTAGACCATGAAATTGAGGTCAAGGACAAAAGCCAAATGGCAGACTGACATGTACTACCCAAGACCTACCTGCATATCAAATAACATTGACCAACCACTACTAGTTACTTTGAAAGTGACCTAATCACAACGTTAACATGGTTGCTAGAAACTAAATTATGCACAAAAACTTAACACGATCATTGGACCGTGAAATTGAGGTCACAGGCAGACTGTCATGTACTTCTCAAGACCAACCTATATACCAAATATCATTAACCTACCATTTATAGTTACTGAGAAACTAAACTAAACACAAAAACTTAACATGTTCACTGGACCGTGAAATTGAGGTCACAGACAAAAGCAATATAGCAGACTGTCATGTACTACTCAAGACCCACCTGTATACCAAATATCATTGACCTACCACTTATAGTTACTGAGAAAGTGACCTAATCACAAAAACTTAACATGAAAGTTTACGCCGCCGCCGCCGCCGCCGCCGTCATACTTTGTACGCATATGTCTTGCTTTCCGCGCCTTTCGTCGCGGGCGAGACAAAAACCAATCCATACCTTCCTTTTAAGCCAAGGAACATTGTGTTAAAATTTGGTAAGGACTGATAAAAAAATTTGGAACTTCAAGTTATTGACCAAAAACATAAGTGTCTACAGAAGACAACAACAGCACCATACCATTATACGACCTCAAAATTTTTGCGGTCATATAAAAACAATAGAACAATAGCCCCGCTCCCTGATTTGATTCCAGAAATGAAAAGTCATTCAAATAAAATTCTCTAATAGCAGGTGCACATCTATATTATATAACAAATACTGTATCAAAGTTTCATGAAAATCTATTAGTAGACTAGGAGGAGTAATGGATAAGAGATGGGTACCCCAAGTTATAACTGACAGATGGAGAGATGAAAAACCATATCACTATACACCCACTCTTCAAGCAGCAGGTATAAAAACAAGATGCATTTTGTGAAACATGACTGTCCCCCAATAACAATTAATTAAGAAGAAACCTTAAGCATGAATAGTAATTTCTTGGCCTCTGACGATCACATTG
>MJUU01022434.1:0-20973 GCA_002080025.1 Modiolus philippinarum | reverse complement strand
CAGTTTGATTTAAAAAAATATTATGTTTTTTATGTACAAGATGAAATAATTGTTCATTGATTATTATTTTTTCTTTTAAATATTTTTCATACGTTTCAAAGTAAATTTATTTTTTTTAACTTCTTTTTGTACTCCTTTTGCTACGCATGTAAATTTTGTTTCTGAATTTTTTAGATATTCATACCCATACATTTTACTTCTTATTCCGATAAATTTTGTCATAATTTTTCCACCTAATTCATCTTTAAATTTTCCTATTACTTTTTTATTTTTTGTTGAAAAAAGAGGATGTTTTTTTGGATAATTTGAAGTATCTAAATGATCTTCTTTTATTTTATTTAAATTTTCATAAAGATCTTCTGTGTGTATATTTAAGACAAACGCATCCGTATCAGAATAAAGAATTTCATTATTTGGGAAGTATTTTTCTATTATATCATAATAAAATTTATACATTACTAATTTTGAATAATCTAAAATACACATTCCTAAATAAATAGGTTTATTAAAATACATTGATTTATAATTTAATAATACTGCTTTAAAATTTTCATTAAAATCTATAATATCTTTTAGAGTATCTCGTGAAGCATATCTTTTAAGATCTTCAGGAGTATACGCTAGCTCTACTATACACCTATTTGAAATATTTTCTAATGTTTTTCCATAAAATGAATTGTTCATAAGTTTCCAAAAATCTTTTTCAAAATCATTTTTGGATTAGCTCTCATATTTGTATTATAATCAATATATGATTTTAACCATGCTTTATGATTAAATGATATTATTTTATGAATTTTTGTTACTTTTATTCCAAGAGAAATATAATATTTAAAAATATCATAATGTACAACATATTCTTTTTTATCATAACGATCTAAAATTATTTTTTTTTTACGTCTCCTAATTTAAGATTATTTTGTTTTAAAAATTCTCTTGAATAATTTGATAATTCTTCTTCATTTATTGTTCTTGAAACTGGCATAGGAGGAAATTTTCTTAATTTTAATTTTGTTTCTTGATCATTATATTCTAAATCAACTTTAAAAACCATTCCCTTTTCTTCATTACATTGTTCTAAATAATAGTTTATATCTTGTGTTGTAATTTCTTCCCATTTAAAATTTTTATAATTAAGTTTTTCTGACATTCCATAAGCATATAAATTATTTGCATCTATATCTATAAGATAATTTGGATTAGTAATGGGTTCATTTGTTGTATCAGGGGACCTGCTAGTATACTTATTTTTTGCTTCAACATATCTTGTTCCTAAAACACCAGAAAAACCACCTCTAATTCCTTCTTCAAACATTAATTTCATATCCATATCAGTTAATAATTCTAGTTCTATTTTTGTATGTCTTAATCCGCATTCCCAAGTTAATCCCGGAGCAGAATAACAATATGCTGGGTCTATTTTAAATTTATCTAAACATAAATCTCTAAATTTTTCAAATACATCAGTTAGTATAAGAACATCTAGTTTTTGATAAAGTAATACGTAATCTTCAAATGTTTCACAATATTTTTCAAATATTTTTTTTTCCATGATTATATTCTTCATCTGATATATCTTTTTGTCTCAATGTAGAATAAAATTCTTTTTTTTTCTGGAAATATTTCTTCTTTTGATTTTTCTATAGAATCAAAATATTCATAAGGAAATACACCTTTAAAACTTCTTTCCCATTTATTTTCATCTTTATTAAACTCAAAATATTTTAAATCATCAAATAAAATTTCTGTAAAATTCTCTATTAGTTTTTCTATTGAAAAGTTACTACAAATTTCTTTAAAAAAATCATCATTAAAAAATGTTATTTCTTCGCTAAATTTATTATTATAATTTTCACATAATTGATTTCTAACATGTTTAAATAATTCTTTTTTAAGTATTTTATATTGATTATCTTCTAATGTTTTTGATAATTTTTCTAAACTAGATTGTAAAAATCTAAAACTATCTTTAAAAACTAATCTAAAATATGGATCCTTTAATGTTATTGATATGTAATTTTCACTGTCTTTTGGTAATACTTTTAATTGTTCATATTCTCTTTTTTGTTTTAATAATTCTTCTGTTAAAAAATGAAAGTCATATCCACCTCCATTATGAAAAAAAACTGGAAATTGTTTAGAATCTCTAGCTTCTAAACTATTACATTTAGTACATGATATTCCTCTAAATGTACTTATTAAATGATCATGTTCAATTATTTTTTCTTTTCTTTTTATTTTTTTTTCACATATATAACATTCATCAGAGGAATAATACAGTTCTTCTCTTCTCTCTCTTGATATTTTAAATTTCTTTTCTGCGTTTCGATAAGCCCATTTAATTTTATCTTTATAATATAAACATAATTTTATAAATTCTTCTTCAGCATTTTCACTTGGCGGATAATTAATATTTTTATTTGGAATTATATTTGGATATTGAGAAACCATTTGAAAATTATAAGAAACTACTTTGTTATGTTGTAAATTTATTGTATTTTCTTTAAAAGATAATTTAATATTTTCTCTTTTTATTTTGTTTTTTATTTTATTAGGATCAATCTTTCTCCTTTTTAGATTATTAATTTCACAATATTTATTTATTTCATAATCACTTATTTCTATATGTTCTCCATCTTCAATCCACTTATCAAAAATTTTATCAATTCGTTTATTAACATATTTTTCAAAACATTCTTCTTTAATTTTATTTAAATATTTTTTTGTTTTTTCATGATTTATTTTATTATTAATATATTTTTGATAAATTTCTTTTGCTCTTTTTTCTGTTAAATCTTTTTCTTCAATTAGTTTATTAATAAACATATTTTTTTATTTTTGTATTAAAATCACGTGATTTAAATTTTAATCTTAATTCATTAATTTGTTTTCGTTGATCAGAATCTAAAAAACTTAACTTTATATTAATTGCTTCAAAATCGGCATATGCAACAAATGGTAATTTTAATTTATAATGATGATTTTTAAATTTACACGTACTTCCTTCTTCTGGCATATTCCATTTAAAAGGTTTATTTTTGTTACATTCTTTTATATGTTTTTCTAGGGCATTTTCGGTTGTATACGAAGCAGTAATACAATTTCTACAATGATATCTTTGATTATGATTATGATTAAGATAAGCATTAAAATTTTTAATTAAACAATAATGTTTTTTATTATTTAAAGTGACATATAATAGATCTATAACATATTCTCCATTTCCAAATTCACTTCTATATATGTTGTGAATATTTCTTAAATTTTTTTCTTGTTTTATTTTATTAAAATTTTCATCTTCTATATCAAATAGATCTTTTTCAATTCCAAATTCATTAATAGCAATATCTATATTTTGTTTTTCAAATGCTTCGATTGCTTTAAAACTCATTGGAAATTCAATATTTTCAATATTAATACATTCTAAAAAAGGTTTATAAATTGATGCTCTTGCGGGGTTTTTATTCATTTTTTTAAATGTATCAGAAAATTTTTCTTTCCACGTTGGATAATCTTTTAATTTATACAATATTCCTGCAATTACGCTATAAGCAAAACAGTAATCATCATCGTTTTTTATATTTAATAAACTAGTAAAATTTATTCCTAAATCAAAATAAGAAGATCCATTTAAACTTTTTACTCTAACAACTTTAACTTCTGTGTTTTCTATTTCATAAAATATTAATCCAGATTCTTTTCCCTGATGTTCTTCTTCCCATGCTTTATAATTTTCTATAGTAGAATTATATATTTTATTAAATTCTTTTTGTGCGTTAAGTCTTATGAATCCACTATTATAATGTCTTTCTATTTTTTCAGCGTATATAGCTATAGGTTTTGAATAGATAGTTTTTATAATAAGATTAAATTTAACATTAGGAAATGATAAAACTAATCTTTTAACATCTTGTTTAATCTTTTTAAAATAATCATCTATATTAACACCACTTTTATTTATAAGCTTTTTAACATAATTTTTATTAGAGCCCATTTTTTAAAGAACAATTTTTAATTAAGTAATATTCACATCGATAATTAGGATTCCTAAGTATAAATTCTTGATAAGATTGTTTATATTTTTCTTTATGTTTAATATAATGTAAATGTTTTATAAGTTTAAGACATTGTTTACATGCACTTTTAACTCCCATTGGTTTATCCTTTGCTTTATAATATTCGTTTAGTAACTTGTATTCTTTACATTTCGTACAGATTTTTCCTTTTTTCATTTTTAAAAAAGAATTTTTATTTATTTAAAATGGCGCTTACAAATCTAACAAATAGATTAGCAGATGAATTACATCGCAGAGTTGTAAGTGTTTTTCCCAAAAGACGTGTTTATGTTCATTCTGTTGATCAGACATGGGCAGTTGATTTAGTAGATATGCAAAAATATTCAAAACAAAATAAACACTATAAATATTTATTGGCGGTTATAGATGTATTTAATAAATATGGGTGGTTAATTCCATTGAAAAATAAAACAGGAGTAACTGTAAGTGAAGCCTTCAAAACATTATTTAAAGAAAGAAAACCAATATACATTTGGTCTGATAAAGGATCAGAATTCTATAATCGACAAGTAAAAGAATTGTTAAAAGATAATAACATAAAGTTATATTCAACAGAAAATGAAGAAAAAAGCAGTGTAGTAGAAAGATGGATAGGAACGATGAAACAACATATGTTTAGATATTTTACAGCCTCTGGAACATTTAAATATTATGATGTGTTGGATAGATTAGTTAAAAATTATAACAATACGGTACATTCTTCAATTAAAATGACAAAAGTTGAAGCAAGTAAATCTAAAAATCAATCAAGAGTGTATAAAAATTTATATCCAGAAAAAGATTTAATTCGGTCAAAAAAACCTAAATTCAAAGTAGGAGATAGAGTAAGAATAACAAAAAAGAAAGGGCATTTTGAAAAGGGTTATACAACTCGTTGGACAAAAGAAATATTTGTAATTGAAAAAGTTTTAAATACAAACCCTATTACTTATAAAATAAAAGATTTAAAAGGCGAAGAAATTATAGGTTCTTTCTATAGTCAAGAATTACAGGTGACTCAACTTTAAATTTTTTTTCTTCGCTGTACTGCCGGCTATTTTTTTTGGGGAGAGGGGGGTCAAAAATTTTTTTCACTTTTTCTGTGTAACTATTTTCTCCTGAAGGATTTTTTAAACACAATAGTAATATGTTATATTACCCAACCCCACTACCGACTAATTTTGAGGTACGAAAAAATAGTCGGTGGGGGNGGGGGGGGGGGGGGGGGGGGGGGGGTAATATAACATATTACTCACCCATGTATGAAATGTAGGTCAAGGTAACCCAAATCTTATGCCAACATCAAGAACTATGAAAGACGCATCCGTGGACAAAATTTCATTTATCTACGACTTTAAGTTTAAAAGTTATATCAGGACGTTTGTTATGGACGGGTGAACGAATGGGCGTTGCGCAAGGGGATAATAAAATAACAAGTCTACCGTGAAAATACTAAGAACTTAACAGGCAATTTATGTATCTCTTATTTATCTATATGTAAATTTAATTAAATTTCTTTCTACTAAAGAATTGAGCTAGTAACTATATGCTTACTTTTTTAAAACTTTTTACAGACAATTTCTAAAGCGTTGAAAAATGACCCGATTCCAGGTCAGTATCAGAGTTCAACGGAATCGGTCAAATTCTATTCCTAAGGAATTACTTTTCCACGTTGAAAAACGACCGGAAGATCAATTTTCAAATGGTCAAAACTTTCAAAATCAATTTTACAAATTTTAATATAAACTATGGAGTATCTCTTTTGTTTATAGCTCTCCATTTAGCTAATTTTGACTTAGATCCTTCTGGTAAGTTGCTTTCTATCAGCTTTTACAAATATTTCGGTTTATGGTCTTCCAAATATTTTCATTTGATCTTCACTGAAAGGACATAAGTTGTCGTAATGACTTTATGCAGAAACTATAAAATATACAGTAATTTCGGTACTTTGTTATTTAGTTAAATACATGTAGAAATGTGAGTCTGTTTTTCACACCGTCAAAACCTGTATTCATGAGACGATCATTTGTTTTTCAGGGGGAGGCATGGGCGATTTTGCCTAGAATTTTTTTTATTTTTCCGAAAATCTCGAACAAAATATTCATTTTTCCCGAAATGTCACATCAAATTATATATTTGCATTTGCAACAAAAGTGTATTCTTCAAATCAAATTAAACTATTTATTTTCACTGGCACCAAAATTAAATTATTTATTTACAAATTCGCCAAAGTCCCCCTCCCCCCTGAAAATCATATGGTCGTCCCTTATGAGGTATATTTAGCTATTTTCTATGACTCGAAAAACAGACATAGCAATTTCGAAAAATTTTCAACCCTTCAAATAAAATTAGCTTTGAAAAAAAAATGTTTCAGGTTAATTCTTCTACTTTGTAAACATTAACTTTCAATCATTTATTTCAAATAATATCCTCTAGCCATCTCATTGTAATTCAACATTGCATTACTTAAAACTTTCCCTGAAGTGGACAGTACTTAATGATGTCATGTTTAATTACTGAATTCACACCTAGATTCATTTAAATTTGTATTGAAATCCGCGTATTGGATTGGGTAACAACATAAAAGATGGTATAGTTGGCCACGATTAAAAAGTAAAAAACACAAAAATATACAAATTAAAATATACCTAAAACTGAAAGGAGGAATGCCCAACGTTTAGGCCTTTAGGCCTTCAATTAGTGGGCTGTGATAAAGGGCTGAAATACGAAGAAGAATGTAGAAATGATGAGAGAATGCAGACCTAAAGGCATATCAAAGATATTACCTGTGAAAATCGTGCCAAATCCTGAACATTATCAAAAACGAGAAAAAAACATTAGTTTTCTATACAAAGAAAATATAAAATTTCCATACACATATAATATTATAAAATAGACTGTTTTTTTAACTTTCATGCCAAGGGGTCGACCAGTTCCAAGAAAATGGATGATTTTTTGTTCAAGGAACTGTCGTTGTTTCTCACCTGCACTAGTTTGTATAATGACAGTTACATGTCCAGTATGCTGTGGTTAGCTAGCCGAAAATGTACACATATTGGGGCAATCTTTTCATAGGTGGCGCTCTGTTTATGTTCGACAAAGCAAACACCCAATATTCGACAAGTCGCACCCACGTAGATCATCCTGCAGCGTTCACAGCCCATAATATCGGGTAACAGATCTCCTGATAATGCTCGTCACTGCTATTTCTCAGTCAATAGAAGGACACCATCACAAAGACGGTGGAGTAATCTAAAAAAAAGAAATGTTGCTGGTTATGCCTTTGGTAATTGAGCCTTATCTGCAAATCGAGAAGTCAAATACCGTACACGGAATGAAGTTATAACACAAATTTTACTGATATAATAAAAAAAACGCAACAATAGTAGTAGTTATAGTTGCCAAAGCACTAGGATCAGTAAGGTTTTTGCTATGAAAGTGCAGACAGGCATGCTCTTAATTTGTTTAAAGATAAAATTATTACCAAGGTCACCAATAGAATAATTTTTATAAAGATAATAATGTTGAGTCACCTTCTAAGCTGTCTTTATAAATTGAAGGTAAAAAATATGTGTTTGTACCAGTTGACAAGGCCTCTAACAACGTTGCTATCGTCTGAAAGAAATACTTCATCGATGTCCTACAAAACGAACTGGAAAAGTCAGACACTTTCAAACATTCCAATTGGGACGATAAAACGTTAACCAACCAACATTATAAGAATACAGAAATGCTTAAAGTTCCACCTAAAGATAACATCTTGCCTTCCATGTACTGGGTTCTGAAGCTTTACAAAAATCCCTTCAAACAACGTTTTATTTCAGCATCTAGTAAGTGTTCTACTACCAATTTATCCATCCATTTAACTAGTTCACTTACTTGTATAAAGGAGTTGGTTATCAAATACCGTGAAAAAACTTATCAAAACTCTGATATAAATTTCTTTTGGAGTGTAAAAAATTCTATTGAAGTTTTAGATTGACTGCAATCTATTCAAAGACTAGTCTCCTCCATTTACAGTTATGATTTTTCCACACTTTATACAACCCTTCCATATAATTTGATTAAATCCAATTTGGGACAACTTATTAAACGGTCTTTTAAATTTTCTGGTTTGCAGTTCATTTGTTCTAACAAAAACAAGGACTATTTTCTAATATTACCTACAGTAATCATTGTTTCTGGACATGTGATGATCTGATCAATGAACTCAATCTTTTGCTAGACAACATTTTTGTTCGTTTGGCAACACTATTTATCAACAGGTCATGGGTACTAATTGTGCACCTCTCATCACAGATCTTTTTTCCGTTCTGTTACGAACGGGACTGCATGAAAAAAACTTCAAAACGGATCCATACCAAACAGTGATAAACTTATTTCTATTTCAATGATAACAACAGGTATATTGACGATATTCTTATTATTGACAATCCCCAGCTTTTAGATTATGTAGACATCATTTACCCAGAAGATCTGAAATTAAATAAAGCAAACAATGACTCAAAATACTGTCCTTTTCTGGATCTTACTATCATCATTGACTCTGGTAAAATCAAAACTAAAATATATGTTGAATAGGATGTTTTTTATTTCAAAATTACCAATTTCCCTTTCCTTGACGGCGACATTACTCTAGCTCCATATTACGGGATGCATAGTTCTCAACTAGTACGACGATTTTAATGACCGTAACCTTACTATCACAGCAAAACTTTTACAACAAGGTTACAGATTTCGTAAGTTGTTGATTACTTCTACGAAGTTTTATCATAGATATGAACATTTAATATCTAAATATTGCGTTACTCGCAAACATCTCATTACTATAGCCATTTCTAACCCTCGCTTTTACGGAAATGTTAAAAATGCCATAAACTGATTCAAGATCCAGACTGGTGAATAACTAAATACCGAAGTTACTGTAAATTTAAATTCTGCATATGCGCATTTCGACAACCTATGTCTCTTCAGTGCAGATAAAATCTAAAAGTTTGGAAGACCATAAAATCAAATATGTTAAAAAACTGATAGAGAACAAATGCCCAATATGATCTAAAAGTAAAGCCAAAATCAGCTAAGGACAGAGCTTTGCATGAGGGAATGAAAGGATATGGAGTAAATGCACATGAGACAAAGTCTCTGCAAATACATGGTAAAAACAAGCAAAGGAACAACGCTTTTATTGTTGTTCTTCATCTTCAGCATGAGGCCTTCAACAATGAGCTTTGCTCATACTTCATAGTAAGTTCGAGACGGCCCCTAGCCCCGGTTTAAGCGGAATTCTTTGCCAATTGTCGAGCAACGCTACATCCATGTCTTCATTGGTCATGGGTGCGGGATTGTCAACAAACATCAATTAAACTGGCAAAGTGCTCTTACAATCACTGTCATCCTTTGCCCGACAAAAGTACTAGTGTCTTAAGCTAGTGGACGATTACAACAAATAGACAAACACAGGGCACTCATCTAATCGAATGTAAGAAAAATAGTGAGATGTGGGCACTTTTAACAGGTGGTCAGAATTACATTTCTAAATTACAAAAATATTTGCCAAATTTGAAAGTATGTATAGTACATCCATATAAGAAATTTTCTCACGCACAAGTACGCCATAACTGAAATATATAGACATGATAGAGAGCATACATCTCTCGCACGGGGAATCGTTTTACGGACTCCACACTGCAGAAACTTTCATTATTTACGTATTAGGGGATATCGGCGAGATACTATGCTTGCATCCGTAAAATTAGCTTTGAGATAAAGTGACCTGATACTGCAGATGCCTAATGGAATATATGATGATTCTTGACTAAACCCTTAAGGAAGTTGTTAGTTTGATTTTTGTTCCGTAGTGCGATAGTGTTTTTCCAGTAGACTAGGCTACTTGTGCTAGCCGGCAGTTTACCGGCGAGCAACCCTTGACCCGCCTTTCAAAATAACGTTTAATTGTCATGTTCTCTTCTTTCTTGTCTTTGTCATACTGCCTCAATTCGTGTTGATGTACATTGCCGTGATTTTGGATTTATGATTTTAGAATTCACCTTTCCTCGTTCTTGCTTCGGTATTCGTTTGCCGATGTATTCAAGATTGTGGTCATGGAGTTAGAAGTCTACTTGTATTGGGCTTTATTCGTATGTTTATTATACTATAGGGACACTGGACAAACAAAGGAGAGGTTTGGTACCCATAAACCGGTTTAACATATCGCTGGATTTTCTTAGTGCCGGTACGAAGTCCGACTGTCCCGAGTTCCTATCATTGTTTGCGTTTGTCCTTGTGGCATGAAACTGTAATTTTCAGCCATTGTAGATGTTTCCTGTTATCCCTTTTGTTACATTTAGTACTTAATTCTTTTCTAGTTGATGTCTGCTTTTTGTTTATATTTTTGTATGTACACTTACCTTTTTTGCTTGTTTTTGTCCTATTTTTTTCAGATTGCTTTACTGATGCCTAAATATGTGACAAAGGCGCTGTGGAAAAAAAAGTTGACAGTTTAATATTTCACAGTTTAATAATGACAGAAGATAATAAAAAACAACCCCAATGGCCTTTCTCCTTGCTTAGTTTCCATTTATCAATAGTAATATAGAAAAGAGTAATTTTGATGTTTATGATCAATTTGGTTTGTATTTAAAAATCCAATGCGTGCAGTATAATTATTGTGGAAAGTAGTTAACAATGCCCTATTCAGATTGGTGCAGTTTCTTGACCTTTGATAAAGTCCCTGTTACTTTCGTTTAATTATATGAAAAAAAGATCGCATGAACGAAATGGCGATTTTTACTTACATTTGTAGAAAACATAATACTCTGATACTATTTTCAAACCATATCGATAACAATATTACAATGAATTAAACAACAGCAATAAATACCGAAAGTAAAAAAGAGTGGAATTTACAAATATCAAAGTCCAAAGATATGGACAAAACGCTGGCACAGAAAACATTTACGTTGGACAGATACAAATAGAGTTTTCTTTACCTTTATGCGTTTTCTGATAATTTGTATTTTATGGAAAACATTAATAATATTGGGGGGCTTCCATAAAATTCATAATTTGATATAATGTTTACGCATAGTTATATATAAAATAATGACAATGATTACAATTCTTGTTATTATGACCATTTCATTCACATTTAGTGCTTTAAGCTGAGATACAAGGCATTAAACATTTGGCATGAGATGCGTCTATTTCGATTTTTCTTGATTGAACATAAGGACCATATATGTCTTAAAACTATGAAGTTTCATCAAAATTTTATGAACACTTGTCAAGTGTCCTAAGATCAATAGAAGACATTCATGAAATAAAAAATTGGAGTCCATGTGCATACTTCTCTAAGAAATTAATCTTGGGAAAACAGAGGGATTCCGAAATCGGACACAAATTCAAAAATGTGATGAGCGAGCCAGCTTAATGAAATCATTGCAAAGAGATGAAAAAAAAAACAACAAAAAAACTGACAAGCAACAGGTTGCCAGTGTCAGAAAGAGCTCTCATTGAATATTAGGTTGAGTCTGTAGACAAGTTAAAAACAGACATTCACCATTTACTGGTACATAATACTTGCCTATTCAAGTAGCCACTTGAAAAGCAAGCTTTAGATATAAATATTAAATCATGAGTCAAAGTATCCTTTATGTAAGCAATTTAGCGAATTAGGAAATGTTTATCCCTGTGACAATACAAATAGAACAGAGTCATGGTCAAATTTTAACAATTCAAAAAAATTAGACATCTAGTCTTCTAACATTTTGTAAATCTATTAAAAACAACACGTCAAAGAACAGTAGTAGGCACATGACAGTTCTGCATTGCAAATTTGAGACAAAGGGACAGAATATTTCAATAACAGAGGAATCATTTGCATAAAAATACACTATAAACGACTATATAAACTGTCATTAAGATTTCTGTTGACGGCCATTACGACCAATAATGTCCTTTTGGTTCAATTCGAATCTACCGAAGACTAAAAACCAGAGTGAATTAAAGCCGATGAAAAGGTATTTTCTAATAAAAAAAGTAGTATAAAGGGCAAAAATTAGTAAATTGAGGTAATAACAATATTACCGAACAGAATTGTCAAGAGCCGAAGACCATGAGACAAAAAGACAAATCAGGTGAAAACAACCGCAAAATTTTTCGACCGCAATAATTTCGTCTTGGCACAGGTATTAAACTGGTTTTACAGCTAGCCAAACCTCCACTTCCATCGTGTAAGTGTCCGGTAGCAACTCAACAACAATTTCTATTAAAAGGTCGTAGACAGATGGCAAACGAATGTAGTTGCATTCATTGCGTACACATGTAAAAAAATAATATAATAGTGAAGATTTGATTTGTTTTATAACAAATTCGGAGAGAAAAGATAAGGGAAACCTCTACAATCAGAGAAAATTGCAACTCACAATCCATCTTTAACCTACACAACAACACAATAAAAATAAAACAAGGGAAGAAGCATAAGCGAAAGTGCTATTTATGTTTAGCAATAAGACAAATCAGGTGGAAACCACCGGAAATGATTTGTAACATTTTATATATAGCAAGTACCCCTATAACATTTTTTACCAGACTGCTTTGGTGTTTAATATTTATCTGAGTAAAAGCTCAAAAAAGATGTACCAGTGACAATAAACAAGGGAAATACTTTTTAACATACAGATTTACTATATATTATGATGCTCAAAAATTATCTTGTTATTATTGGAAATGAATTATTTCCTGAATAAATCACTTATTTCATAAACCATAACTAATAACAAAAAAAAAAAATAATTTGTCAATAGCTCCGTGTAAACGAGACTTAAATTATTGTATAAAAAGGAATGCAGACAGAATACATTTAATAATAAAAGACGCTAACAATGAACAAACGGTTTATTGTCGTCCAGAAAATTTTGATTTGATCTGAATGTGAAATTTATGAGTTTTCATAATTGTCATCTGTAAAATTACATCAATTGATATGTCCATCATCAATTCCCACTGCATGCTTCACAGTTGGGACTTTAATACATTCTCATATGAAAACAGACTGTTTTCCAACAAACTGGGGAAGGCGCTTGAATCTTGTAGCAATCGGATTGTCGATACAAATTTTCTTTACATCTTAGAAAAACCGAATGCATTACATTTGGCCAAAATCCAAACTAAAAAAAGATGAAAATTTTGAAGTACAATGTAACAAAAACATCACTAAATTTCATTGGCAAAGATAAAATATTCTCAAACGAAAATAAAATAGCTTAGAAAAATGATCAAAAATTATCTGGAGAGAGTATCGTTGATTTCATAATTAAAAAAAAAACTTAACTCAAGACAAACGTGTATGTAAAGAAAGGCGAATTACTTGTCCAAAGATATTAGAAAAAAACTTTGTCATTGTCTCTAATCGGATGTCATTTCGGTTATTCTTGCTCTTCCTGGTATTCCGATGTTTCATAAAAAAATGATAAAAATTATTTCCAGTAGCTCAAAATAAAACAGTGTGCTAAATCAATAACATGGGTTCTAGATCGCGTGTGAACAACACATATATATCATCGATCGAGTCAATTTAATTTTGTTTTTTTTCAGAAACATTAGGAATCAACTCAACTTCTGTCTTTTTTTCTGCTATTGGCAACAGGATTTCGCTTCTAAATTCAGTTAAATGCATTAAATTTCATAACTTTCTTAAAACCGACTTGAAGGAATTCCTTAATACACGTAAATTCAGATAAATCTAACAATTTTTGAACAATTAAAAATATTCTATGTTGATCAGAAGTAATTCTAACACTTTTTAGAACCCCATTGAAATTAAGCGTTCGCGCTTTCTTGGATTGTCCTTGGAAATATGTAATTCTACTTTGTGTATTTTTAGCCTACTTGACATATTTTATATTGTGCTTTTTATTGTTTCAATTTGTTTAAATTTGCACTTGTGAATATGATTTCATTCCAAAACAAATTTTACATTTACATTATCCCCCTATTTGCACTTTGTCATTTTATGGACTTCACAATATTTCGACTTGATCTGTACTGAAGAGAGAAATATAGGGACATTAGGTATGTGTTATACATAATAGAATAGTAATTCTAACATGGCTCTAGTTAAACGTCATCTAGTATAACTCGATAACCATACATTTCGCACATGCGCAAATTTAATCGGAATAAGTGTAAAAGGGACGTAAAACAACCATGTATTTGATTTTGTTTGTCTCAGTTTGCGAAGGAAATAAATGTTAAGCATATTTTTAACTAAATAATGCCATATAAATACGTAAATGTGTATTGTTTTGCTTTCGATTTCACCGCGTACAACCGTTACCGTGGGAGAGTCGTCAAAACGACAGGGAGAGTCGACTTTAACGCAGGGGAGAGTCGTTTTCCCTCGCTTCGGAGCAGACACACTGGTAAGAAATGAGAATTTTCGCCAATTTACGATGTTCAAGTGTACATAATAAATATCGCACGGAACATTACGATTAGTTTGAAATATATTCACGTCAAATTTAGTCACCAAATGCATGTAGATTTCTAAAACACTCTGACCAATTTCCAAGATTTGATATATTTTTCTGCAACTTGATCCTTCGAGGTATGTTTTCTCAATGAAAACACATGTTATCGTTACAATGCATACATACCCAAGTTAACCCAGAGAAAATCTACACGAAACGCCCCAAGAAACCACTGAAGAATATTGTTATAAAAGAATTTCAGGTCAATATTTGGATCGGCGTGGCGGTAACGCAGGGGAGAGTCGTTTCATATTTTATAAGAAAGCAGGGGAGAGTCGTCAAAATTCTGTTCGTGTCTGTAAATCTAGCACAATCAACCACAAAGCTTTCTTAAATGTGATTAAAAATCCCGGAAATATCATACTCATATACTGGTTTGAACAGTTTTTCGAGTAACGCTTTGAAATGATACGACACAAGGTTCCAATAAGCCCCTGAGTACTGATATAGAAATATAACGCCGGTCCGATGTTAGATACTACAAAAATAAATGAATAATCAAATTTTCTTGACTTCAAGATAACAAAATTTCGCGACATTAACCGACCTTGGGTCCTCAAATAAGCATATAAGATTTATCATTAACAAAGTGCATATGGTATCTACAAACAGGTTTTAAACAAACAATTCACTTATATTTTAGTTTAGCTTCATATATATACTTATTCTAGTATTTCTGCAATGCATTACCATTTTCAAAAAAAGTAAGCATAGCATTTTCCCTTAAACTGTTTAATTGATTTGCAAATTTTCAGATCATATGGTAAGCTGTTCATATTGTTAACCAAAAAAGAAGAAGGTTTTCTTCAAAGAATTTGTTTTTGGTTTCTGTAAAATTAACATGCCGTTAGTGCATGTTGGAGCGTTAACAATAGGAAGTGTTATTTACTGAAAATGTTCTTTCAAATACGAAGGCATCATATTATTTAGTGACTTATATTCAAGAATAGCCGTTTGATAGCAAATTCTTTTTTCAAAATCCAAGCATTTAAAAAAATAAAAAAAATGTTTAATACTACTCTTACTGATTCATTATATAATAGTCTATTAAGTTTTTCAATTCCATTTGCATTACAATTTCCCCAAGTTCAACACGGCGGGTGTCTTATAAGAAGCAGGAGATGCTTACTCTATCGGTGCACCTTATCTCACCCATGGTATTTATTGAAGCCGTGTTGTTCATCTTTGTATGTGTATGTCTTCATTTTTTTCTTTTCTGAACCGTACTCATGTTGTGTCTTTGTTTCTTCGTTGTTTCCGATGTTGCCTTTGTCCTTGGATTATTCGTTTTGGATTGACGGTTCGGTTCTCATTTACTTCCCCATGTTGTACAACATAATCAAAATGAGGTAATGTATGATAATTGAAATATATAATTTGTTCAGGCATTGGCTTTGAAATTTGAACTTAAATAAATAAATCTCAGTCGTATTAATTGCGAAATATGAGACACAGTACAAATAACACATATACCACATATAAATAAATGGCATAACAGAGGTTATATCTAATAAACTGGCAAATAGTTACGTATTTTTTAAGCAAATTGACACTGTGCGAGATACTTCATTGATTTGATCTGTTCGTGTTAAATAACTTTCAATAATCAGGCCTAACAATCTTCCGGATGCCACATGCTCACTCCTTTTATTCGATTAAAAAGTATTTAACTAAAAATTATTGTGACACGTTTTTTGACTTGATCCAATAATCAGTCATTTCGAAGGATTACGTTTCATACTTTTTTTTTTTATCACGATTTTTCAATCAAATCAATATCTTTTTGTAGCTTATTACTAGTATTTAAACCTTTATATATCATTACTTTTTGCATGTTAAGTAGAATAATCTGCATATACATGTAGATCCAAGGAGGAATATTCTATGTCCAAAGGTAAATCATAAACATATAATATAAATAACAAAGGTCCCAAAATTGACCCCTGTATTAGAATCATCTGCATATAAATCCAAGGAAGAATCTTAAGTGGTCTTTATAAAACTGAAATCAGCAGTGGCTTGTTCTGGTAGTATTTCTATCACGTCTGCGTTAATTGTTGAGAAGGGGGAGACTGATATTGTTGTTCTAGGGTGAATTCTCTCTTCCCACAATTTTCGAGTTTTATTCTATCATTTTTACCACTTTTCTTAACCCTTTGTGTAAATATTTATTTTTTTCATTACTATATCGATATCTTATTTAATTTTATCAAAGTTATTTTCCTTTTTTAGCACTTTTACTGTGTTAATATATTATTATTTTCCTGTTTCTCACTTTATTTCAAGTTTATTTCCTTTTTTCATCATATACGAAGAAATTTGAATTTTTCCCGCCATTTTGCTGTTTCCATGGCAACGGTCGCCATTTTGATATTTCAAAGACCAAAACTCGTATCTACACATGCTAAGTAACCCTCCTATCAAATTTCGGTCATTTTGGAGCAATTTGAAAATTTCCCGCCATTTTCTGTTCCCATAGCAACGGTCGCCATTTTGATGTTTTTAAAACCAAAATTCGTTTCTGCACATGCTCAGTAACATTCCTGTCAAATTTCATTCCATTCTGAACATTTTTAATTTTTTCCCGCCATTTTTATGGTTTAATCACGTGACAGCTGTCCTCACATTGTAATTCAATGGACAAATGCATTTTTATCATTGTTTTAGTTTGTAATGAAATATTTGCTCTACATGACATCATTCCCTAGCTAACCGTCTTTGTAAATTTATATACATTTTTTATGTATGAATGTAATCAAATTGCTTAAGTGATCACCTGTATTCAGTGACTAATCTCTTATGCTACAGTTTTCTCTTCCAAGTTTTGGATTTCCATACTTTTTTATCTGCATTTATTACTTTTTATTCAGCCCTCTTTTCACATTTCCTCGGGAGGTTACATATGGCAAATTTGACTATACTTGAAAAATAATTAATTTTTTATACATGATTGAAGACTAATGAGTATTCTCCCTGATACAAAGTTCTGTCTTTTGCTGATTTTGGCTTTCCTTTTAGATCCTACTGATAATTTGTTCTTTACCAATAGTAAAGCATCTTTCAGTTTATGGATTTCAAAATGTTTAGATTTTATCGGCACTGACGAGACATAAATTGTCGAAATGAACATCCGCAGAAACTAAATGAGTTAGGTATTTACGTTTTAGCAGAAATGTTCGAGGGAATTTTCAACGAAATTAGTTTCCACGAATTTAATTCCAGTAATGGTAATTACTATTTATTACATACTGAGCGAATATATGTTCTGTTATGTAATATAGCCGGAGGTTAACAGTCAATATTATATACTCAGCCATCGACAAAACCAGTTATCAAGTCTTCCAGTGCATCTTTGTTAGTCGAAAATTTACCATCTATTTAGAAGTTTACCTTATAAAGATCGCTCTTGTGTGCAAACAATGGATGTTTGATTAAGTTTAATTGATTTAATTTCTACCATAATAGACGAAAGGTTATAACTATCTGTTATTCAAAGCTTTCTGATTTGTTATTAGTTGACTTATTGTTATAGATAAAAAAGGCTTATATTTGCTGTACAAAACATAGCTTATTTTAGTTTAAGCTATATCCTCTGCATGATATTACAAGAAAGATTATCACTCTTGTGTAAAATCTTGCTTGTTTTAGTATCAGTTATTTCTATGTGGAAACACACAAAGCTCTCCCTTGTTAGAAAAGCTAAGCTCGGACTGAACATTTTTCTTATGAACATGCATTTTAAACAAAAGATAGCAGTAAACAGCTTCAATGGCCGAAAATTACAACCATGTGCCACAATCAACAAGTAAACTGCAGTAGAAAAAAAGAAATAAAAAAAAACAAGAAACAATAGAAAAAAAAAACATATATACTCGGGCTTGGTACCGACAACAGCAAGGCTAGCGCTAAGGATAAACTGGTTGATTGGTACCTAGACCCCCCTAAAGTATAATGAACATATGAATAAAACACAGTGTGTATCGCTATAGTTCAAAGCTAAACTAAACTAAATTTAAAATGTTGTGTCCGGTAATACATATTCGGCAATTATCAGTGTACGAAATATCATTTCCTTTGTTCAGGGTTAAGGTAAGTTTAGCAGTGACAGGATTAGTATAAGGGGCGACAGACAACAGATTTATCTCTCTTGTGAAACTGTTATCTCTTGTGTACGATGCTTACATAGGATTAGTATAAGGAGTGACAGACAACAGATTTATCTGTCTTGTGAAAGGGGTTACCTCTTGTGTACGATTCTTACCTAGGATTAGTATAAAGAGTGACGGACAACAGATTTATCTCTCTTGTGAAAGGGTTACTTCTTGGTTACGATCCTTACCTAGGATTACTATAAGGAGTGGCGGACAACAAATTCATCTCTCTTGTGAAATGGTTACCTCTTGTGTACAATCCTTACCTAGGATTAGCATAAGGAGTGTCGGACAACAGATTTTCTCTTGTGTACAATCCTTACCTAGGATAAGTATAAGGAATGAGAAGACAAGAGATTTAAGTCTCTTGTTTAAGGGCCACCTCTTGTGTACGATCCTTCCCTATGATTAGTATAAGGAGTGACGGACAACAGATTTATCCCTCTTGCATGAAGCTAACCCATTATTAGTATAAACTGTTTCTTCTATATAATAACAGACAAAAGATTTATTTCTCTTGTATGAAGTCAACCGGTTATTAGTATTAACACTGTATAATTTCCGAAATGGCCATACAGCTCATTAAAATTATTACAGTTGGAGTTAACATGTGTTTTATGATCTCATGTTCATTTACTCCATATCCTTTCGTAAAACATATAATGACAGACAATAGGCTTATCCCTTTTGTATGAAGCTTACCTATTATAAGTATTAAAGGTTTGTACTATATAATGACATGCACCAAGTTTATCTCCCTTTAATGAAGCTCATTAATAGTGTTATAGGTAATTAAATGTTGTAAATATTCCATAATGCATTTTATTCATTGTTTTTATTTTGTACGGCCTTAATATTATGTAATTTGTTTGGCCTAGTTATGTAACTTGTTTACAATAAACAAGGGTCAAGGTTATTTCACATTAGAACATATAGAAATTTCAAGAATTTAAATATAATATTTAACACATATAATTTTCTAGATGCTTTCCTTACATAATCATTCTAGTCATGTGATTGTCATTTGATTAGAATGTTCTAGTTATATCTTGTGGATAGATTTTTCTAGAAATAATAAATGTATTTATATAAGGTAGCTGAAAAGGGTTAAGTCAGTCAGTTTAATAAGTTTATACAGGATTATCACGCACATCTTTCGTATTGGAAATCGACATCAATTATTGTGAATCTATTATCAACTATTTAGTGAGGATTATAAGGAATATTCTATTGGACATTTATTGGTGGAATTAAGTGAACTATTCGTTTGGATTATTACTTGGACTTCATTATTGTCAGATAAGTTATATATTGTATTTAATTTGTAAAATAATTATTTTTCGTCTGATTAAAAGCTAATTTGAGCCAATTTTGTTTTTCATTATTGCTGGCAATTCATTGGTCATTTCTACCACATAACAGAAATTGGGGGCTATCGTCCGGGATCTTCGAAATTGTTCAGAAAAGAAATTATTATATTTTTGTTTAATGGAATTTTTTTAAAAGTCAGCAATAATTTTTTACAAGATGTCATTTGATCCAGAACAATTCATGTCTACGTGTCAGGTGGAGAATTTTGAGAAGCTAAAAAAGGATGAGTTGATTATTTTGGGAAAACATTTGAAATTAAACGTTAAATCTGGAATGAGAAAATTTGAAATTCAAAATCTGATCGCAAATTATATGGTTGAAGAAGATTATTTTGATAAATCTCTTTTGGCGACTATTGGCATTCAAACACCTGATTTGGAAATTAAAAAATTAGAAATTCAGAAAGAATTAGAAATTAGAAAATTAGAATTAGAAAGAGAGCAAAGAAAATTAGAATTAGAAGAAAAGGAAAGAGAAAGAGAAGAAAGAAAATTAAAATTACAAATTGAACAACAAGAAAAAGAAAAAGAGCTCAATTTTCAATTAGAAATGAAAAAATTAGAATTAGCTGAAAAGAATCAACACCTTTCTCAGAATTCTCAGACATTTGATGTTGCTAAAAACATCAGGTTGGTCCCTCCTTTTCAAGAAAAGGATGTTGACAAATATTTTCTGCATTTTGAGAAAATAGCTGAAAATTTAAAGTGGCCAAAACACAATTGGTCAATGTTGTTACAGAGTGTTTTAATTGGTAAGGCCAGGGAAATTTACACTCAGTTGTCAGTAGAACAGGCTTCAGATTATGATACTGTAAAAGACTTAATTCTTAAAGCCTATGAACTGGTCCCTGAAGCTTACCGCCAAAAA
>MJUU01022433.1:29468-70424 GCA_002080025.1 Modiolus philippinarum | reverse complement strand
GTTGTCTCCTTGACATTTACCCCATTTCCTTTCTTTTTCATATTTAAGTCTGAGAGGTTATGTCTGACCCCACTGTATGTTATCGAAATATGCATATGCAGAGACTAAACTCACAGTAACCTCGATATTTGTTTTTCTACAGTTCTCTAAAAAAATCTGTGAATGCAATTACTATAGGATGCGATATTTAAACGTATTTCCCACTGGCGGCCCTGTAGGAAGTCGGATCGGCACCGAAGTAGCATTTCGTGGTTAGCAACTCATGGCAATAATTCTTACCAAGTTTGGTTTTATCCATCCAGCGCATGGCGGTTCTCTCGGATGAAATAGTTGTATGCATATCCAATAGGTTCCAGCATAGCATTTCTTAAACTAAGTGTACCACTGTCGGCCATATTAGATGTTTTGATTATGTCTATGTTTTAAGTACTGTGACTGTCTTAGCATAAAGTCTTTTATGTTTTGTTTGGTTATAATCAGTTCAGTGGTTCTAAAGAAGAAATTCTTTTTAAAGTGTTAACGGACGGACAAGAGACTGAATGGGGACAAAGACTCTAAGTGGTATAGCAGGATGAGCTTAAAAGGACTATGTACAAATTTTCAGTAATTTCTGAACACCTTTTGCACATAGAACAAAAGGTGTAATTTAGATGTTTTTTAATCATTCTAAATATATATATCTCCCATTCATGAAAACCAATTCTAATGGCTAAACAATTATGACATGGTTTTAAATAATTTGGATATTTTTCTTCTTATCAATTGTGCAAGTAAACAACATATTATTCATCGAAAAAAATAAGAAATTTAAAGTTCATCGTATAATAGTATTTGTCACCACAAATAACATTAAATCTACATTGTCAATGTGCTAATCCTATTGTTCATGGAGAACTAACAATTTACAATGCCCATTGAATTTTCGTCCTTTTTATCAACTGTTTATTCGGTACAATAAACTTATTATGGCCCTCAGAATCGAGGTATCCAGTATTTTGTGTTGGTCTGAAAACCGGTTATATTTGGATTCTTGAAATATCTATGAAATTTAATAAGAATGCGTTTAAATTTAGGAGTATCTCTAAATTGCAAGATTCTGTTCCTAGTTTGGTTTGATTTTTCATCTGATTATTTACCTGTTCGCTATGACCTTAAATTCATCTTTTAAATTTTGTGATAATTTCGGTTCGCACTTGAAAGGCATAATTTTTCAAAGCAACTAAATCTACAGTTACGTCGATGTAGTCTTTATTCATATCCTCTAATGTACTCGATTACATATAGTAAGAGTAAAGTGGGTTCTCTATATTATAACACATTGGCTTGTCCTTGTCTTCTTATAAAAGTTTAGTTTCTTGACATTCGGGTTATTTGATGTGGTTTGTTTGCATCGTTTTATTCACTTTTTTTTTACCTTTTTGGGGCCATTTAGGGCTTGCTTTATGGTGTGAGGTTCCTCACTGTGTTGAAAACCGTACGGTGACCCCCAGATGCTTTGTTCTAGGTCGTTTTAATCTGTATATGGGATGTTGTCTCATTGACATTAACCCCATTTTCTTTATATTTCACATGTATAGATAAATATTATAATACTGTTAAAGATTCCAGGACAGCTTAACAGCCTGAATGTTAGATTTTGTTCCATATATGGCTCCCATATAGTTTTTCTAGATTTAAGCGAAATAATCCATTATGTTTGAGAACCTGCCATGCACCAATAACCTTAAATACTTCCAATGCAGATGAACAAATGTTTTTTTTTTTTTTTTTTCGTCTTCGTTATTGATTTGTTTTTTTTTCATAGGGTCATTTCTTAATTTATGCGCTGCTGGTCATGTTTTGTTTGATCAGAATACAAGAAATGACCTTCATATAACATTTTTCAAGATCTTGGTTGAATTGGCTTCAGTGATTTTAGAAGAGATGATAAAAATGTCTAATGGTCAAACTACGGACTCCAATTTTACACAAAAGCTCACACTGAGCCAATTTTTTTGTCACCACTTACTTGATATTCATGGACTCTTGACTTCATATAACATGTGTAATGAAAACTATTCTGTTACGTACTGTGTGTCGGGAACATATGAACTGACGTTGCATGTGAGAATATCCTTTTTGGTACAGGTAAAGATTTATTTCCGTGACATTTTCTAGATTTTTAATTTTTTTTTGATATTTACACGGGATTTCAAGTCCGTTGCAAATTATGCCTAGAAATGATGTTTTCATATGAAACTATACAATTAAGAGTAAACGGTTCATATTGCTTTCATATGGAATTGGACTGCAGTTAAATGATGTTTATTGAAAAAGAAATAATTGCATTTCAGCTTTTAAAGACATAACATCATTTCATCGAAAAATTTTCCAAAGTTCGACCATACCTTAACATAGAGAACATTTCTATATTCATAATTTAATTTATACGATCTGTAAAGTGATTCACTTTTATGTTTACAAAATTGGTGTTTCATTTCATTAACAAAATCTGATCAATATCTAACACGACATAGTCCAGGATGTAATGTTTTTCTATGTTTTAGACGAACGTGCATCGAAATCAAAATTAAAAAAAAATAACTGCAAATACGAAAGGAAAGGAAAAAAAAAACAAATGACGAGTAAACCTTACTTGGGACTACTGTAACAGTATGTGAAATACTGTAGAAACCAAAAAGGACCTCAGATGCTCCAAAATGGTAGGCTTCAGCATGTCATGTTCTTAATAGGGTCTGTAAGTCTCGTCATGTGACTAACGAGAATCCACGATAAACAGGCAATTTGAAAACGTTTACCGCCAAAACATGACGTAAGAGGATTGTGACGTTCAAGTTTTTGTTTGAAACGTCATATATCTTTGTTTAAAATGTAACTTCCGGGTACATTATTTGATCCCGGAAGTTCCAAAATTGTACGAGACTTACAGGCCCTATATAGTACCCATCACATTGTTTTAAGAGTCAAACTTAGTGAAAGTTGAAACTCGTGAAGGTTTAAATTAATCTGAACAGGTCTACTTACCTAACTTTTTGATACCGAAACGTCATATTTGTCAAAGATGTCCTTTTGACGGGATTGCCGGACTTTGTATAAGCATATAAAAGTGTTAGGATTTTTTTAATCTTTTTTCGTTTGTTTTTGTTTGGTTTTGTTTTTTGTTTTGTTTTTAACCAAAACTTCCTCTTTTATTTCTTGTTTTCCAATGGAAGTATCAAAGAAACAAACAATATACAATATCACTGCGAAAGATCCATGCTCTTAACACATTTCAGTATCTCCCTCTCGCATTGCTCTGTCCTTTGCTGATTTTGGCTTTACAATTTAGATCCTATTGGTAATTTGATCTCTATCAGCTTTGTCACATACTTCGGTATATGGATTTTCAAATGATTTGATTTGATCTGCACTAAAGAGACATAAGTTGTCGAAATGCGCATATGCAGAAACTACATGTAAATTAACAACAACTTCGGTATTTTGTTATTCAGTTATGGTGTACTTATACTTGAGAGAATATCACATGTGGATACACTATCATACTTTCATCTTTTGGCATTTTATTTACTTATTTATTATTATTTTATTTTTGTAATTTCAGAATATTATTCTGACCATTTTTACATAGTGCCCACATCTCTTTTTTTATTATGATTAGTTTTGTTGCCCTGTGTTTGTTTCTATGTTGTAGTCGTCTTTATGTCAGGCAACAGATGACAGCAGATGTAAGAACATTTTGCCAGTTAATTTTATGTTTGTTGACAACCCGATCCATGAACAAGAGAAGATACGTTAATTTGGCGATGCTCGACATTTAGCAATGAATTCCGCTCAAACCGGTGCTAGGTGTTATCTTTAACTAACTAGGACGTATAAGCATCGCTTATTGTTCAAGGCCCATGGTGATTTCAGAACAAAAAAGAGAGCGTTGTTCGATTGCTTTATCTAATCATGTATTCGTCTTGTGTGCATTTACTCCACCTCCTTTCATTGATATCATAAACTACTTACTACGATATCACTGAAAACAGACGTGACTAACATTAAGCTGAAATCCTCTTTTAAGGACACGTCTCGGAACCAGTTTGAATTTTGTTTGTACGCATTGGAGATGATAAGCCGGTTGCTTTACAGAAGAACATTCTGCAACCAAAAATGCGTGAAAATTAACATCCCAAAATAAGCACATGTCTCAGAATTACCTTTATTTTTCTTAGCAGTTCATAAGCTAATAGCCTTACTTTAGAATAAGACAGATCGTTTAATGTTTTATTCCCAAAATACACATTTTTCAGAAAATGTTACTCCATACTGTATTTTTTTAAAAGTAAGGCCAATCCCATACTTTAACCAGAATAGACCACCGAATCTTGCCAAAAGCTACTTGATTTTACAATGTAGATATGACATATTTAATTCTAAAATAAAACAAAACTATTTGTGCATACACATTTGCCAAAAGCAACCAATAAGTAACATTTACTTGGTAGCAATTTCTGTCCCGAGAAACCCGACGTTAATTAAGTAAATGAAACCGGTACTTTAAACTCAATGAATTGATAAAATTTAATTTCTCATTCAAAAAAGATCACTAATAATAATGAAAAACATTAAGATCACAAAAATAATGAAAACAAAAACTTCAAAAACAAAACAATGGTATACATCATATTTCCCGCAAAAAAATAAACAATTAATGAAGCTGGAGAAAAACGGACAATTTCAAACAAATCCCAAATGAAAAAAAAAAAAAACATTTCTGTTATTCTTGCTCAACTTTTACCCGTTTAACCAATATGCGAAAAAGACACGAAAAACAAAACCTGTTATGAATTTATAGCATATTGTGAAAAAAAAGCGAAACAGTAACGATAAAAATTTACGAATCATAACGAATGAATGCGAGCGACATACGAATGCATACGGGTTATCTTAAAATTTTTGCGAGCACAAAACGAATTATTGCGATTTCATCCCAGCTTTTACATATAAGTAACGATTTTGTTACGATAAAGAGGTTGTACGAATATCTGAGATCTAGTTACGAGCGTTTAACAAACGGCAATATTTTTTCTTTCGGGGAAACATTTACCTATAAAAATTTCAGACTTTATAACCTCCTGTAGTTTTTAAATGCATATTTAAGGAAACAAGTAAAGTCCTACCACAAAATTAAGTTTTTATTTTGTACAAAAACTTTATTCAGATCTTATGGTGGCTTTTGCGTTATTATCACTCCCCTTTGGGTCGTTGTTTCTTTGACATATTCCCCGTTTCCCTTCTTTTTCTATTCAACGTTTTCTTCCAAAGCCACATATATTTTGAAAGAACGCTGAAAGTATACGTAAAGTTTCGTAAAATGGTCGCGCCAATGATTGCTTATTCGTAAATCAATCGCAAAACGACCGTAAACTACTCGCAATTATTCGTAAATTAATCGTTAAACATTTTAGGAAACATATTGTCCCCGATTTATTATGAATGCTTTACGCATAATTGCAATCGGTTAACGATGACTTACGAATTGTTGAGATTGGTTTTCAAGTAGTTTAAGGATGAAATAATCGATACAGATTCCTGGGCAATCGTGTAAAATTTTTAAACAATGTCCTAACACGAATCGATACAAATATCTGCTAAAACATTTTTATGTCCTTGCACGAATTGATACGAATATCTGCGAATGTCTATGAGTTCTTTACGAGTGTGGGAGAGTTAGGAACAACTACAAATGTATCAGTCTTAAGGATTCTTAAGAAACATTCGTGTATGTGAAGGGGGATAAAGAACTCTAGAATTAAAAAAAATATGATGTATTAATTTTTTATTTTTTAAATGATAAATATTAACTGTATTTCACAGAAAAATATTATTACATGTTAGATATTCAGATTTTGTACTAAACGAAATCCATTTTCCTGACAAATTTCTAAAAACCAATTCCAAATTGAATTTGAACGAACAATCCGAGTGGAGAATTTCTTTCCAATATTTAAAGTTTCAAAACATGTAAAATACATGTATAATGCTTAATTTCCCTGTAACCAGATTGGATAAAGATGATGCAATTTATTAAACATCTTCTTTATAAGATTACTGCTACATGATTTGATGCCAATATTAATGAGTTTCATTATATCGTAAGTGTTAAAATCATGGCTGTGAACTTATGTTTGTTAAAACATTTTTTTTTGTCTGTTCTGTTCAAATGAATAGCTTTACCAGTGTTAATTATATTGACAGAGTTGCGACACTCTTGTCATGTAATAACGGAAAATGGCGATGAACTTTAAACAAACGATGTATTTCAGATGGTGTACTTCTAGCACTTGTAACCATTCATACACAGAAGTATTTTTAAAGATTAAATTCACAATGAAATTAACCACAAGAGTCTCGTCCGGACACATTGTACTTGTGCAACAAGGTAACGTTGAATCATTGTTGAAATTGTCACTACCGAAGTTTTACGGGAGTCACCATGATTTGAAAGATTGTTACACCGCTTCCTCTTTTATAAATGAAAATATAATTTTGATTAGATCACGAGCTTATTATTGTTATGAAAAACACAGACTGTGACTGACAATCTGGATTTTAATTCAATGTAAAGGGTGCCATGCAACAGTTCATGCTTCCGTTATGAGCAAGTTCATCGTTAAACATTTTAGGAAACATATTGTCCCCGATTTATTATGAATGCTTTACGCTTTATTGCAATCTGTTAACGATGACTTACGAATTGTTGAGATTGGTTTTCAAGTAGTTTAAGGATGAAATAATCGATACAGATTCATGGGCAATCGTGTAAATTTTTTAAACAACGCCTTTTCACAAATCGATACGAAAAATCTGCTAAAACATTTTTATGTCCTTGCACGAATCGATACGAATATCTGCGAATGTCTATGAGTTCTTTACGAGTGTGGGAGAGTTAGGAACAACTACAAATGTATCAGTCTTAAGGATTCTTAAGAAACATTCGTGTATGTGAAGGGGGATAAAGAACTCTAGAATTAAAAAAAATATGATGTATTAATTTTTTATTTTTTTAAATGATAAATATTAACTGTATTTCACATAAAAATATTATTACATGTTAGATATTCAGATTTTGTACTAAACGAAATCCATTTTCCTGACAAATTTCTAAAAACCAATTCCAAATGAAATTTGAACGAACAATCCGAGTGGAGAATTTCTTTCCAATATTTAAAGTTTCAAAACATGTAAAATATAATGCTTAATTTCCCTGTAACCAGATTGGATAAAGATGATGCAATTTATTAAACATCTTCTTTATAAGATTACTGCTACATGATTTGATGCCAATATTAATGAGTTTCATTATATCGTAAGTGTTAAAATCATGGCTGTGAACTCATGTTTGTCAAAACATTTTTTTTCTTTTTTTTGTCTGTTCTGTTCAAATGAATAGCTTTACCAGTGTTAATTATATTGACAGAGTTGCGACACTATTGTCATGTAATAACGGAAAATGGCGATGAACTTTAAACAAACGATGTAGTTCAGATGGTGTACTTCTAGCACTTGTAACCATCAATACACAGATTAAATTCACAAAAAAATTAACCACAACAGTCTCGTCCATATACTTGTACAACGAGGTTATGTTGAAACATTGTTGCCATTGTCACTACCGAAGTTTTACGGGAGTCACCATGAATTGAAAGATCGTTACACCGCTTCCTTTTATATAAATGAAAATATAATTCTGATTAGATCACGATCTTATTATTGTTATGACCAATACATACTAAGACTGAAAATCTGGATTTAAATTCAATGTAAAGGGTGCCATGAAACAGTTCATGCTTCCGTTATGAGCAAATGGTAATACTACGTTTTTCTCCATTGTGCGCGTATTGGGAAGGATTTTGACCTGCTAGCGCTTTACTTTTAATGCACTCTGTGTTTTTTTATTGTTTTTTGTCTTTGTATAATTTAGCATTTTTTTGTACATTTTATTTTATTCCGATTTTCTATTTTTTTCCTTTAAGAAATTTTTCCAAATTAATGTTCCTACCTGTGTATTTGTTTCCCGAAGCATTCAGACTTTTTTTTTAGAAATCTAAAAAAAAACTTAATCGAAGCAAGACTATTCATGTAAAGTGTGTCAAGTCATGAAATATAAACATATTAAATGCAAGTGTTAATAAAAACATAAGGCTGATAATTTTGAACTTAGGACATTTGAAATATGTTAAAAAATGGATAACAGGAAACACCTACAATGGCTGAAAATTATAATTACATGCAACAATTTGCAAGGGAACTACACAAGAAAAGCACATGTAAGACAAAAGACAAACGTAGACAACGATAGGAACTCGGGACAGCCGGACTTGGTACCGGCACTAGCAAAAGCCAGCGGTAGGGTTAAACCGGTTTATAGGTACCCAAACCTCCCCTTTATCTGTCCCGCTTCCCTATAGTATAAAAAAAAACATACGAATAAAACCCAATACAGGTAGACTACACAATCTTGAAAGAAGAGAAAAAGACAATACGTAATTTTGAAAGATGGGTCAAGGGGTGCTCGCCGCTAAACTGCCGGCTAGCTCAAGGAGCCTAGCCTGCTGGTAGAACACTGTCGTACTACGGAAGAAAAATCAAACTCAAAACTTCCCGAAGGATTTGGTCAAGAATCATCATAAATTTCAGTAGACATCGGCAGTATCAGTGAGAGGCCAGTATGTGTGCAAAATTTTCAGGTCACTTGGTCTAAAAGCTAATTTAACGGATGCAAGCAGAATATCTTGCCGATATCCCCTATTACGTAAAGAATGTAAGTTACGTCCCAGCTTTTCTGGATTTTTAATCAATTTCTGGCATTTTTTAACAACATTTCCGTAAAATTGAGGACTAGAAATGCCCATTGTAATAAGCTGTTTACGAGTAACGCCATATTTAGATATAACATGTTCATATCTATTACAAAACTTCTTAAATGTATTCAACAACTTATGAAATCTGTAACCCTGTTGTAAAAGTTTGGCTGTGATAGTACGGTTACGTTTATTGAAATCATCAAGAGTAGAACAAACTCGGGCGAATCCTACCAGACGAGTTGAGAAATATACACCCCGTAGGATGGAGCACGGGGAATGTCGCCGTCAAGAAAAGGGAAATTAGTAATTGTGAAATCAAAATCATCCCTTTTATCATATATTTTGGTTTTGATTTTACCAGAGTCAATAATGATAGTCAGATCCAGAAAAGGACAACATTTGGAATCATTGTTAGCTTTATTTAATTTCAGTTGTGGTGGATAAATAATGTCTACATAATCTAAAAACTGTCTATTTTTATAAGGTAATGATATGTTATCCATGATAATCATTGCATTAAAATGTAATGCATACAGTCTTAAACTATGAATACGATCTTAATACTATATCCTTCGTGATCTTGGATTTTCCCCTTTTCTTAGAATTGCTTTGGTATTCGTTTACTGAAGAAATATCAACACGAGAAACGATACAAGGGTGTTATCAAGACCAATGTCATTATCTCTGATTTGTATTGGCTCATCAGCTCTTAAAGAGCCGGTGGTCGATACGCTTGCTCACAAATAGTATACTTCAACAAGATTATGTTAACCTAAACTTGAAGTCATCCTGTCAGATGTTGTACGGTTGACATCACCATCTTGTGGACCGCTATGGGATATCTGTTGCCTAATTGTTGTTTCCTCTACCGGATTTGACCTTACAAGTAGATTTCACATGGTCAAACGGTGGGTGTCTTATTAGAAGCAGTAGAAGCTTACTCTATCGGTGCACCTGATCTTACCCGTGTGTTTCATTGGGTCTGTGTTGTTCATTTTTGTGTGTGTATCTAATTTTTTTTACTGTGCCGTACTCATTTTGCGTCTATGTTTCCTTGTTGTTTCCGATGTTGCCATTAACCTTTGATAATTCATTTTGGATTGACAGTTCGGATCTAACTTACTGAAATAACAAGCACGTCCATATCTTGCATCTACCAAATTGTAAAATCTTCAACAGGCTAATTGAAAAAAATCTTAACATGCCAACTCATTTTCTAGCTGATGTTCAGTTGAGCGGAGCATCAAAATACAATAAATACTTAATAAAGTTGCAAAAAAAGCCAGAAAAAATTCGTTATGCTGTACACGTGTTTCAAGCAGTAGCCCCTCAACAACAGCATTGAAATCAAACAATATGAAAAGCCATAATCCAAAATAAGTAAAAATGAAGTATTCATTACCAAAAAAGAGCCAAACCCAGCACCAAGGACATCCACCGAGTGCCATACACGGAATGAAGCCTTAGTATTTTTAAGGGTTTAGAATTTGATAAAGCGGTAAATTTCTCTAAAAATCAAGGTATTTTTTTTCCTGTTTAACAAGAATGACTATTGGACTGGATAATATCCTCGGAGACCTCTGGTCCACCAGCAGTGGCAACTGCCAAATGGTTTCAAAATGCAATAAATGCCAAAGTTGCGTGAAAACATTAAATTTCGTTATGCTGTACACATGTTTCAAGGAGTGGCCTCCCATCAGCAGCAATAAAATCAAACAATATTGAAGGCAATAATCCAGGAGTAGTAAAAAAAGAAGTACTAAAAAAATATCGAAACAGGAGGAAAACTTAGCACCAAGGACATCCACCGAGTGCTTATAAAGCCTTAGTATTTTTAGGGGCTTAGAATTTTGATAAAAACAGTAAATTTCTCTAAAACGTAAGGCAGTTTTTTTCCTTTCAGACGAGTCTGACTATTGGGCAGGTGAATACCCTGGGAGACCTTTGCTCCACAAGCAGTTGCATCGGCAAAATGGTTTAAAAATACAATAAATACCAAAGTTACATAAAAAACAAAAAATTTCGTTATGCTGTACACGGGTTTCAAGGTGTAACCCCTCATCAGCAGCATTAAAATCAAATAATATGGAAAGCCATAATCCAAAAGTAGTTAAAAAGAAGTACTCATTACCAAAAAATATCGAAACAGGAGGCCAAATCCAGCACCAAAGACATCCACCGAGTGCCAAAACGACAGATTATTAACACCAATAATTTTCCTGATGCATTGTCCTTATGATTAGCAGCAAACAATTAAAACATTCATTAATCAACTGCGAACTTTACTATCAGGCGAAAGTTAAATTTCATCATATCTGTTTTGGAAAATGGAGCAAGCGGTGGTTCTAAGTACTGCCTATTCCTCGATCTGACTGTCGTCATTGACTCTGGAAAAATTGAAATAAAAATTTATGATAAAAGAGATGATTTTGATTTCACTTTGACTCATTTCCCTTTTCTTGATGGCGACGTTCCTGTACCTCAATCACACGGGGTATATATATCTCAACTGGTGCGATTTGTACGCGTTTGTTCTACTCTAAACGACTTTGGTGAACGTGTCCTTTCTGTCACATCCGGACTTTTAAAACAAGGCTTCAGATTTCATAGATTGATAAACGAATTAAGAGGTGTTGTAGACGATATGAACATTTGATATCTAAATATATTGCAAATCGCCGGCGGTTTGTTGCTTTGGGCGTTTTTCACCCCTGTTTTTACGGAAATGTTGTTAAAGAGTGTTGGAAACTGATAAAGGATCCAGGGAGACTTAAGGATATTGACAGGATACTCTTCATGATTCCGTTAAATTGGCTTTTGGATCCGATTACCTTAAGATTTTACAGTTATATTGGTCTCTCACTGATACTGCCGATGTCTACGGTAATCCATTATGATTCTTTACAAAACCCTTCGGGAAGTTTTGAATGTGATTTTTATTCCGTGGTACGACAGTGTTTTACCAGCAGACTAGGCTCCTTGAACTAGCCGGCAGTTTAGCGGCGAGCACTCCATGATGCATCTTTCTTAATTACGTTTTGTTTTTTCTTTCCTTTTCAAGATTGTGGTCATGGAGTGGTCTACCTGTATTGAGTTTTATATGTATGTTTATTATACTATAGAGAAACCAGATAGAGAAAGGGGCGGTTCGGGTACCCATAAACTGGTTTTACCCAACCGTTAGCTATTAACACTGGGTAAATGAAACTGCTGGTGGACTCTTGAGTTGTTATTTCTCCCCTTTGGGTCGTTGTCTCTTTGACACATTTCCCGTTTCCCTTCATTTTTTCTATTCTTAGTCCCCGAGGGTATTCACCATCCCAGTAGTCAGTATGTAGGTGCTGATCCGAAAGCCAATTCTATTTGGAATCTTACAATATCTAAATTTTCTTAATTTTGTTGGAAACTAAGGAGTATCTCCCTCATGAAAAGCTCCGTCTTTAGCTGATTTTGGCTTTACATTTAGATCATATTGGTTATTTGTTCTATATCAGTTTCTAAACATCTTTGGGGTTTTTGGTCTTCCAAACGTTTAGATTAGACCTGCACTGAAGAGACATAAGTTGTCGAAATGAGCATGTGCAGAAACTTAATTCACAGTAACTTCGGTATTTAGTTATTTGTTACCACTGGGTCGATGCCACTGCTGGTGGACCTTTAGTCCCCGAGGGTATTCACTAGCCCACTAGTCAGTACTTTGGTGCTTACATGTACCCGAAAGCCGATTCTATTTGGAACCTTATAATATCTAATTTTTTGTAAATTTTGTTGAAAACATGTATAGCTCTGACCTTAGCTTTTTGGCTTTACATTTAGATCATATTGGTGATTTGTTTTCTATCAGGTTTCACATATTTTTTGAGTTACGGTCTTCCAAACGTTTTGATTTTATCTGCACCGGAGATACACAAGTTTTCGATATGGGCACATGCAAAAATTAAATTCACAGTAACTTCGGTATTTAGTTATCTGTTGCTAGTGCCGGTACCAAGTCCGGCTATACCGAGTTCCTACCGTTGTCTATGTTTGACTTTTGCCATTTTATTGTTTTTTCTGTGCAGTTCCCTGTTAGATTGTGGCATGTGATTGTAAAGTGTTTCCTGTTATCTTCTCTTCATTTACTTATTTTTTCGGCGTTGAATATATAAAAACATGCATATGATAAAAAGAAATTTGTAATAGCTTAATATAAAATTGTTTACTGAATGGACTGTGGTACGCAAGGAAACATATTTAAGATAACATTTCTATTGAAAATCCTGTAGAATATCAGAACCATTGCGATTGACATTTTGTCCGGTGGCTTTGCATCTATTTTGTCTGTTTTAACCCTTGACAATTCTGTTCGATGATTTTATTTATATCCTTATTAACACGTAGGCATAGGATCCAAACACAACCACCCTTATATAATTTCAAGTCTTTATTCAAAAATAGTTGATAATTAAAATGCTGTTTTTAATGTAGATAAAACAATTAGAAATAAAAATTGTTTACATGATAAGAAAATGAAATTTTATTTCCGAGACTTTTTATATACTATGTTTCGATTACCTTATAAGGTCAAAACCCTCTGTCAATATTTTTAAGCTATTGACGTGTCGCTCATTTATATTTCTATTGTCTCTTCTTTATTATTTGTTATCTGTTCTATTCCTCTTTGTAAAATAAACCATCGACTTAAGATGAAATGAGAATGCATAACAAGAAATTATATATAGAATCACATTGGTTTTTATTTGCTTTTTGTTTTGTTACTTTTCTGACAGTCTTCGCTTACCATCAGACATTCTACTAGTCTGCCATTATTACTTTATGTAGTTTTTTTTTTTTTTTTTTTTTTTTTTTTTTTTTTTTTTTTTTTTTACACTGTCTAGATACCAACGAAATAAGAATTTAATATATTTATGAGACAACCTAACAATTTATTCTGTGAAGTTGTGATTTGTAATATAGGGTTATTGCATGAATATTGGGGAATATTGTCCCGAGTAGAATTTTATATTGCACGAGCTTGCGAGTGCAATATATATTCTACGAGGGATAATATTCCCCAATATTCATGCAATAACCCTTTTATTGTATAGCAACGCTTAAATTTCTGCTAAAAATGGGATTTTAGTTGTCGATGACGTCACGAAATTTAAGTCATATTTGCACTAGTGCAATATGGAAATTTATTGCACGCTTACGTTTGGTTGCTTTCTTAGGGAAATATTATGTTGCTATACAATAAAAGTAAAATATCAGCAGCAACAAATATAAAATAAACTCGTGTGGTTTTCTATCTAGAAGAAATGTAAAATTAATCGCATAAGATATCTAAGATATTTTGGTACCATTCAGACACGTTTATATACAAATAACATATATAAAATTTAAAAATACTGCTTTCAATTCAAATAAAGTAGAATAGGGGCCGATTTTGAACTGAATACATGAGGTTTTTATTACCAAATTATTGTTTGTCAATTGAATGCAGTTAAGACACCATGCAATGAGTAAAAGCTAATTCTGCATGCGTTTTTTACCAGAAACTACATTGTATATCCCCATTCAACCCCTCTTACGAGAATAGATTTTTAAATAAGTATGTGTTACTATTTCAAAGAGAAAATTTTGACCATCACGGTGTAATTAGGAAATTACTAAGAGATACGCTTGTAGAAATTATCTAAAAGATCTCTTGTGTACAGTGAAAATGAAAGTCAAAAGACTTACGAAATCAACTAGAGGCTCAGATACTGAGCCTGAATCGCTCACCTGACAAAATGCTTACAACAGGTGATGAAAGTGATGTTTATCTCATAGGATTCTATGTTGAACATGTTCTGTGCTGGAGGTCTTGTTTTTAATCAGATCAAACAAAATAAGCAATCTTTGTTTGACTGAATTTGCTTCAATAATTTCAGCACATGTAATGAACAAGATGTGATTTGTGAAACACTTATGCCCCGGGTAGAAGTAAAGAAGAAACATTTAGCAACTTTGAACAATGAATGTCCTTCTGACAAAATGATTTGTAGAAATAAATTCTGATATAAACAGAAAAGTTTAATCACATCAAATGATGATTGCAATTGGATGCAAACACAGAAGTCACCCAAATGAACCCTTCCAATCATTATCCAAGCATTATTAAGAAAACAATTTTCACTCCCCCCTTTTTTGGAACATTTATAGCCAACTCATTGTGTTCTGTTTATCAGTGTTATCAGTACTTTGATTACACCAGGGATCATCAATACTGGTTCCCAATAAGTGGAGGAATACACAGAAGAGAAGAAATGAAATAATAGATATTTTTAGTAACATCCCTCATCATTGATATATATAATACATATATAAATACCTGTAAAACGAAAGTGAATAAATGAAGAAAATATGCTGAATGTTTTAAAAAATCTTTTTTACAAAAAAAAAAATTCTAAAGATATCAAGAAACATTTCATTATAAATGAGTTTAATTTCTATATACATATAAAATAAAACAAAATATAATTTCATTTTTTAGTAAAATTTTATCGGACAGTCACATGCTAAGGTCAAGGTCACAAGGTCAAATATTCTGGTACCAACTGAAAGGTCTCTCCACAAAGAATACACATGCAAAGTATGAAAGAACTATCACTTACCATTCAAAAGATATGCTCAATGTTAAAGTTTTTATGTAGTTGTTCACAGGCCAAGGTCAAGGTCACAAGGTCAACTATTCTGGTACCAATTAAAAGGCCTTGCCACAAGGAATGCACACGCAAAATATGAAAGCCATATCACTTACCATTCAAAAGATATATCCAATGTTAAAGATTATTATTTTTTTTCAAAAAGTCCATCACATGTCAAGGTCAAGGTCACGAGATCCAAAATTTTGGTATCGTTTGAAAGGTCTTGCCACAAGGAATACACATGCAAAATATGAGAGCCCTATCATTTACCATCCAAAAGATATACCCAATGTTAAAGTTTTTTTGTGGACAAACAGACAAACGGACAGACCAAAAACTATATGCCCCCACAACTTCATTTCACGGGGGTATAAAAAGATGCTTTCCTATTGGGGTACCATTTTCAACCAAGTTCCATGCTGGGAGCCATTTTTTTTGTCGGATTCCAATTCAAAATGAATAGTCTTTGTGAAGGACCTTCCATACATTATTTCTGTAAAGTTTGGTTGAATTTGCTTCAGTGGTTTCAGAGGAGAAGATGAAAATGTGAATGTCCCATAGGGCAAATGTTAAACTACGTTCCGTGCTGGCAGCTATGTTTTTTTGTCGAATCGGAAAAAATGAGTTATCTTTGTATGTAAAGGACCTTTAGTACATCATTCCCGTAAAGTTTGGTTGAATTTGCTTCAGCAGTTTCAGAGGAGTTGATGCAAATGTGATTTTTCCCATAGGGTCCTATGTTGTTAAACCTAAGTTCCGCGCTGGCATCCATGTTTTTTATCAGATCAGAACAAAATGAGCAACCTTTGTAAAGGACCTTCTATACATCATTCCTGTAAAGTTTGAATAAGACTGTAAAGAGGTATGGCTTTTTCCCGTGAATTAATTTTTTCAGCATACAAATTTTGCGAATCTTTCCCAAAAACTCTTTTAACAAGTTATCTGATTTAATTTACTCAGAAAACAAAATGATTTAAACGCATTTTATTATATTTTGATACCGAACTTGTCAATTGAATGCAATTTTGACAGATTTTGATCACTTTTGTAGATTTTGTTAATTGTAAATGACCTCCAGTACTAAATTTTCCTAACTGCCATTTGGAAGGGCAAATTTTTATACATTCGTAACAAAAAACTGGTGTTGGCTCTCGATGTCCTTTGAGTAGTACCATCTTCTCAAACACTAAAATACCTGAAATGGAAACGAAAGGGTACAGCGATGATCGACTGCTAATTGGTCAGAACACATGCAATGTGGCATATATTTATTTCATTTCGTAGAAATACACGTACAAGGGACCTCCTTACGTGTACATAATTTTCGACAACATTTGAGCATATTTTAGAATGACCCAACAGAGGAAAAAAATCACGCCTAAATAGCCATACTTCTTTGAAGTATATCAAGTCGTCATTACATTTTATCAAATCGAAATATGTGTGTAATCAAAATGTTTTAAACTTTGTCTTGAAGACAACCAAACTTTGTCAATTCTTTGTACGATTGATGCAATATACCAATGCTTGATTAATCATTAACTATTGCAAGATATTTTAAATGAACTTTAATCATGATGAAACAAACAAATAAACAATGAAAAGATATGCAATAAATGAAATGAGTATACTCGGCAATTCTTCGTCTAAAATGTTTCAAGCAATTCCTGGACCATTTTTGGTAAAGGTCAGGGTCATTTTTCGAATTCTCTGACTACAGACGATTATAATAAGTATGCCAAAATTGTTTATTTACCGATTCGTCATGTGATAAAGGGAAACAAAGGTCTTCCAACTTTACCATTCATTAATTAATGTATACTTTTATTGTGGGTTTTTTTCTTGTGCAGTTCCTATTTACTTTCTGGCACAGTAAACATTTCTCTTTATAAAATTTATTCTTCTCTGATGACTTTTTTGTCTCATATAACTTTTTTGGCCTATCATAGAATTTGGACTCTGATTGAAAAATTAAAACAAGATGCAATGATTAACTTATTATATTAAATATCTAAATATTAATCATTCTATCAGTTTCCAAGATCGTTTAAAAAAAACTTTTCATGCTTTACATATTTTGACCCTTTTTACTCCTTATGTATTTTTTAAATAAAAATATACACATTGAATAAATCATTTAAATGTATGGCACAAATACTTTTATACGACGGTGTTGTTTTATATACGTTCAAATAAACATACTAGTGTTAATCTGGTGCATGTAAATGGGCCGAAAGTATAGCAACAAACGTTGTTGAACATTCAAAGTTATGATGCTGCTATACCACTAGGCCGATGCCTCACCTGGTGGACTCTTTGTGCCCGAGGGTATTCCCCAACCCAGTAGCCATCATTTTTGTGCTGGCCCGAAAACCGATTTTATTTGGGACCAGGCAATACCTAAATTTTACAATATTATTTTACAAAATTTTCATCCAAAGCAAGGATTTCTCCCTATTGCATAGCTCTGTCCTTAGCTGATTTTGTCTTTTCTATTTAGACCCTATTGGGGATTTGTTCTATGTCAAGAACTGAAGAGACATAAGTTGTCGAAATGAGAACCTGTTGATCCTTTTACCTTTTGCATGCTTTTCTTTAGAAAATATTTTTTATTTCATCTTTTCATAACAGAATGAATCACCGAAATTTTGGTTATTGAGTATCAAAAAGTAGTGACTATCATGTTTTATTTATTTACTTATTATTTTTTTTGTAATTTTCATATTGGTACAATATGTTGTAATTAGCAAAAAACAAACAAAAGAAGCATGATTTTGGAAATGATTAACATGAGATCAAACTTAGGCTAGCACACGAATTTGCTTATCTTTCTCGCAATTTTTTTAACGAACATTATCATGTAGATTTTTTGGGGTCACGAGAAAATTAAAAAAAGAAGAAAAAAAAAAAAAAACTCTCTCCGATAGTTAATTCATATGCAAGCTGAAAAACAAGCATGTCAGAGTTCACTACATATTCTTTATGAATCTTTCTAACAAATTACGAATTTGTCTTGTTTTCAACGCAAGATACAAGAAAAATTTTCATAGGTTGCACATCATTTTTCAATTTTTGAGACACGATTTTCGAACTATTAGGTATATAAAGGTGATAATCAAAGGCTTATCTCTTTTAAACTATTTTAAATCATATAAGCGGGAGGTTGATGCATCATTGTTTAATTCATCATTTCATAGATTTTATAAAATGCCCGCCGTTCCAGTCGGGAATATGACGGCTTGCATAAAATGTTCTGTGTTGGGTTGTGTATTCTCGATACTGTCGTACGTTTGAAAGATTTTTCTTACTGGTCTCTCCCTCCAATTGCTTGTTTCGGACTTTTGTTGTCACTTTTGTTCATTTATAAATTAAGTATTAAAGTCTACTTTGAATGGTATCATTTCGTATTCTTAACAATCGCATAAAGGTACATGTGCGCTATGGCAGTATATTTTATGAAGTATCAAGTAACTAAATACCGAAGTTACTGTGGATTTATTTTCTGCATATGCGCATTTCGACAACTTAGGTCTCTTCAGTGCAGATAAAATCTAAACCTTTGGAAGACCATCAAATCAAATATGTTAAAAAACTGATAGAGAACAAATACCCAATATGATCCAAATGTAAAGCCAAAATCAGCTAAGGACAGAGCTTTGCACGAGGGAGATACTCCTTAGTTTTCAACAAAATTAACAAAAATTTAGATATTGCAAGGTTCGAAATAAAATCGGTATTTGGGTCAGCACCGAAGTACTGACTACTGGGCATGTGAATACCCTCGGGGACTAACAGTCCACCAGCAGAGGCATCGACCTAGTGGTAACAAATAGCTAAATACCGAAGTTACTGTGAATTTATTTTCTGCATATGCGCATTTACACAACTTATGTCTCTTCAGTGCAGGTAAAATCTAAACCTTTGGAAGACCATCAAATCAAATATGTTAAAAAACTGATAGAGAACAAATACCAAATATGATCCAAATGAAAGCCAAAATCAGGTAAGGACAGACCTTTGCATGAGGGAGATACTCCTTAGTTTTCGCATATGCGCATAAGCTGAACCAATTTGACCAATATTTGGATTCATTTTTATACGTTATTTATAAACTGATCAAATATGGTATGTAATAAATACACAAATGAAACGAATTCATTGAAACGATTTTAGATAGCCTTCGTGTGATATACACAGATCCACTTGAGTTATCTTTCTTGCATTCATCAGTTGTTGTTAGAATTTTGATATTAATTAAAAAGTAATTCTGGGGAGTCGGATACATTACCTTGGATATGAACTGGAAGCTGTACTACTCTTTTTTGTATTTATGTGAATTGACATAAAAGTCTTAATTTTTTACACATTTTGTGGTGATTTAATTTGTTGCTGAAAACTGGTACAATTTTTGTGTAAGGGATACAATTCTTGCATAAACAAATCTGATTTTTTTTTCAACAATCGCATTTCTTGTCATCTTAACTATACTGTGATAACTAGAAATTTGGCATGAAAAGGAGCAGATTACCAATCAAATTATTCAAATGTCTGTGCCAAAAAGAGCCGAAGAAATTTACATTTTTTTCAGGTGTCTTCCACAAAATTTCTGTAAATGTGCTTATGGCATTTTCAGCTGCTTGTTAAATGTTTTTGATGAAATAAAACAGTTCTAATCAGTAAATGTTGAATAAAGGATATGGAGTAAATGCACATGAGACAAAGTCTCTACAAATACATGGTAAAAAACAAGCAAAGGAACAACGCTTTTGGTGGCTCTTACTCCGTTTAATTTTTTATTTGCTGAAATACAAAGAACCGTTTATTGTAAATTATAAACGTTGTACTGTCAGTAGACTTTTAATGAANCCCCGATAAAGTGTGATAGTAAGGGGTTTTGATTTTCTGTATGTCTTACTGTATTTTCGGGCACAAAACTGTAGGCTTCTTACCATGTCTTTCCGTACTAAAATGTCTGGAAATGTCTGGAATCGGACTTGATAAAGCCTTACGATAAACTTTCCTGGAACTGATGTTAACATAAATAAACATAAATACAGTGTATTTAGCATTTGCTAGATACAAAGTTCTTTGCTTTGTTCGAAATTGTACATTTATTGCATGATTATTTTTTTTGTAATTGTTACAAGTACATTACATCATTGTACATAAACACATTAATGAAGACGAAACATAACAAATGAACATATACAGGTACAAAACAACACATGATTATTGTTTTGTCAAATACCATTACATCTGGAGAAAAACATGTAGTATTTATCGTTATTTGAGTTTATGCAGAAAAATTATATAATTTATCTGTTAATTTAAAACAACCATAGAAAAATATGAAAGGATATGGAGTGAATATACATGTGACAAAAACGCACACGATACACACAAAATCCAGTTTATCAAGGACAGGGCTTTTATTCCTGTCTACATCTTGATGTCACCTGAGGGTCTTCAACCAGAGGTGAACAATATTCACCCCCTCAAGCGAAATCAAAAAGGCCCCTAGCATGCACTTAAGTGGTATTCTTGACAAAACTGTTGAGCAACATCGATCACAGCTAAAATATGTCATTGAAGCAACACATGTCGGGAGCGGTCAATGAGGGGGAAAAAAATAAAACCGGGCAATCTCTGCCTACAAATATTTGTCATTAAGTAACCCAACGAAAGACAAAAATAAGGACAAAAACGACATCGATAGACAACACAGGGCATATCGCAATAGATGTAGACAAACCTTGCAGTTTAACTTAGGTTGACAGGGCAAAATGTTAATAATGGTGAATGAAAGGATATGGAGTAAATGCACATGAGACAAAGTCTCTACAAATACATGTTAAAAAACAAGTAAAGGAACAACGCTTTTATTGTTGTTCTTCATCTTGAAGTTACCATGGGGCCTTAAACAATGAGCTTTGCTCATACCTCATAGGTAGTTCAAGACGGCCCCTAGCACCGGTTTGAGCGGATTTCTTTTCTATAAAAAACATGCTTTATATATAATTTTCACAAAACTATATCAATTTTGAGTACAACAAAATTCTTTAATCTTGAATTCAAAGGAATGTTACATTTGCTTCGACAGAAAACTGCTGACTTTTAAATCGTGATCACAGAGTATATTTTGTAATATTTCTTTCTTTGTGTGACAGTGCTTTACCAGCAGACAATGTTCCCTGAGCAAGCCGGCAGTTAAGCGGGGAGCACTCTTTGATACATCTTTCTAAATTATCCTTTTTCATTTTTTTTTCTTTTCAAGATAGTGGTCATTGATTAAGTATTCTATTTGGGTTTTAATTGTATGCTCATTTTTCTATAAGGTAACAGGATAGAGAAAGGGGAGGTTTTGTCAACCATGAACTGGTATACGCCTACCTCTAGCTTTTGCCATTAGCGATACCAAGTCCGACTCTCTCGAATTCCTATCGTTATTTATTTGTTTTTTCTAGTTCCGTTCCCTTTTGGAATGTGGCACGATCTTGTAATTTTCAGCCATTACAGGTTTTGTTCTTCAGTTTGTGATATTATCAACATTTTAGAACTAGACTAAATTAAATTGAAAATAAAAGAATAAAAGTTATTAATGATTGAAATTTTACTGAAAATAGAAATACATAAATATAGATACATTACATTTTTTCTTATTAACTTTTTGTTTCATATTAAATATTCAGAGAAAAATAACACATATTTAATGTGTATTTATATCTGTGGTAGAAGATATTAACATTTTAATTTGCGCTGAAAATTGCATACTGAATGGTTAGTAGTACTAATAAGGGAACATCGTAAATTTTGATATACGTGTAAACATCAGCTTCAAGTTGAAAAAAAATTATATAATAAGTTAGTAATAGAAAGAAAGAAGGGAAACGGTGAATGTGTCAAAGAGACAACGACCCAAAGGGGAGTTATAACAAGATCTTCAATGAACGGTGGGGAAACCCCACACCCAGTCGGCCTCTAAATAAAGAGTAATAAAGTTCAGCGAATTATACTTCATCCTAGACTCCTATAGACATAAAGTAAACTTACTAGAAGACAGACAAGACACACAAAGGCTTTATAAATTTCCCAACTCAGGACAGTCGCAACCTGCTGAGGCGGGGTTAAACTAGTTTTATTGGGCCCAAATCTTCCCCCAATGTGATAAATAAAAACAAAATCGTAACAACAGTGAAATTCAATTGGCAACAGGACTGAGTAAATTGTGAAAAATGAAACTGAAAGAACTAAATATACGGACATAAACATGAAATCACAAGAGACTACTAGCAATTAACTGACATGCCAGCTCAAGACCCATTACCAACTGACAAATTAAGTTATGTGCCCTGAGTATACAGTTTCCACCAAGATCCCTTCCTGTGAGGAGTTTAGCATAATGATTTCATGCATATACCGGAATACATAACCCGTGTCCATGCAATACAGATTTTATAAATTTAGAATGTGCTTAGTTAAAATGCAAAGACCCTATCAAAAATCAATGTTAATACCAAAGAAGGCCATACGTAATGACTTGACGACAATACCATAATTATAACCCTTATGAATTAGATGATTTAAAGGTTTTATAAGTTTGTTAGGCGAGTTTAAGTATTTTTTACTCTTATATAAAACATTACCGTAAAATAAGGGATGTGAAATACCAGCCTTGATTAGATGTTTAAAGGTTGCATTGTATTTATAAACTAAGTCTTTATATCGATGATAAAATTTAGTAAAGGTTTTAACTAGTTTATGATAACGAAAACCCTGATGTAATTGTTTTTCAGTTATGAAAAGATTCCGTTAATTAAAATCGCAAACGTTATTACATACTCGAGCAATCGAACAAGTTGAGATATGTAAACACCATATAATGGCCCTTATAGAACATCGCCATCCAGAAATGGATAATTAACTATGGGAAAAGAAAAAATAGTCCCTTTTATCATAAATATTAGTATCTAATTTACCATTCGTTATATCAGAGTTGATGTCTAAGAACGGACAATGATGATTATTAGAATTTGATTTATTCAAAGTAAGTTCTTTAGGGTAGATGTCCTTATAATGTCATTATTGTATGTTTCACTGCTTAGGGTATTACAGGAGTTTGAAATTGCGTATCATTTTTGTGCATTTGACAAAAAAAGTAATTCACTATGAGAATGTTGCCAAAACTAATTTCAATGTTTTTTAATGGTTAAATGTGATTAAATACCATGAGCAATATTTAATCTTTTCAGGAAATTCCTGTTCCATGAACGGGACATAATTTGTATAGAAGTGATAGGGAAAATCAGTTTTTCGCAACTTATCAAAAATATATTCTGTGACCCCCATTTTATTACATGAAAATTTAAGGACAGTATATAAGCTTATAATCTACCAAACTTTAAAAAATTCTATCTGATGTTACTAAACTATATTAAAATTTTGTTAAAATTATCTAGTTTTTTCTATTATTTCAACCGAAATAGCTGATTTATACTTCGGTGCTGACCCGAAAGTCGATTATTTTTTTAACCTTACAATATCTAATTTTTGTAAATTTTGTTGAAAACTAAGGAGAATCTCCTCATGCAAATCTCTGTTCTTAGATGATTTTTAGCTTTACATTTAGATCATATTGGTTATTTGTTCTCTATCAGTTTTGAAACGTCTTTGGGTTTATGGTCTTCCAAACGTTTAGATTTTATCTACACTGAAGAGACATAAGTTGTCAAAATGCGCATATGCAGAGAATAAATTCACAGTAACTTCGGTATTTAGTTATTTGTTACCACTGGGTCGATGACACTGCTGATTGAGTGTTAGTCCCCGAGGGTATTCAACAGCCCAGTTGTCAGTACATCAGTGCTGACCCGAAACCGATTTTTTTAAAACCTTACATTAACTTAATTTTTGTAAATTTTGTTGAAAACTAAGGAGAATCTCCCTCATGCAAAGCTCTGTCCTTAACCGTTTTTTTGGCTTTACATTTAGATCATATTGGATATTTGTTCTCTATCAGTTTTTAAACATCTTTGAGAGACCAGGAATCAAATAATCATGAGACAAAACGGAGTCCAAAATGAAACTTCAATCTTAAATGCTGTGTCGATGACTGAAAATCTTCCTTCGGAATTCATTTGTCGATGTACCACTATTTCAAAATACCCCCCCCCCCCAAAAAAAAAAAAAAAAAAAATCCTGTCAGTGAATATAAAGAAATGAAGTCAATTCGAAATTTTGAAAAATGTAGACTTGTCATAGATACAAGTCTAAAGATATAAATATTTTGTTCTCATTTGCTGCTAATTTGCGTTGTATGCAAAGACTGGTATTTGCTGAGCTTGCTATTTTGCAATTACTTTGAGACAATCAATTGCCAGAGTAAATTCATTCAAATATTTTTCTTTCGAGACCATGTTGCCATTTATAATCATACTAGGTCATAATAGTCCTTGAAGAGCCCCCTGTTAAGTAAGTTCAGGTTTACTCGAATCTTCTTTTGAATAATTGGGCTAATTGAAACCAAACTTGAACCCCATAATCTTAAGTTGGTTCCTTTTAAAAAGTTTTTCCAGAAGTACATTTTCTCCATAGAATATTTTTGATTATTGAAACTACTATGCCTAATGGAATTTAACTGCACATTAGTATTTGAAAGTCTGCACCTTATGCCGGAAGACTATGCCCATTGGAATCTAACTTAACATTATTCTTTGAAAGTTTGCACTTTATGCCTGAAGACAGACAGCTGGAACATTACATGTACATTTAAAATCCTTTACTTAGACTGTCTATTTTAGCCATGGTTCTCATGTGTGACACATGTTTTTGAGAGTCTCTGGTTACTTTTTGTAAACCTTGTGTGTATATTGTACATTTGTATTTTCTTGATCCACTATGGATGTAATATGCAAATAAAGTTATATATTTATTAATATTAATAATATTTTGTATAAAAGAGAAATAAAAGCAATATTTTTTTCTATAAAGTACATGCTTGGATGTGCATCTAGGAAGCATGAAATGCCCTTTTTAAGCTGTTGGTAAAAAGAAAAATAAATCAGAAGGTAATCTAATATCAACCGTAAAAAGGTTGTATTTCCGGCGTAGATATAATAAAATAATTTCCGATTTAGCTCTATTTTTGTTGATTAAAATGACCGGCTTCGCGGATTATAAGAAAAAATATTATGAAGTTTATAGAAAACAGACTAATACTGCCTTTGGTTATCACACTCTAGTAAATATAATGTTAACAACAAAGTACCCAAGTTACCATAAATATAGTTTTGTATATGCACATTCCGACAGCTTATGTCTCTTAAGTGCAGATAAAATTAAGATATTTGGAAATTCATGTATCCAAATATGTGTAAAAGCTGACAAAGAACATCTAACAATAGCATGTAAAGGGGAAACAAAAATAGCTAAGGAAATAGCTATATAGGAGGGTGATACATTTGTATTTCTTAGGTTTTTGCGCCAGCACCGTAGTACTGGCTACTATTTTTGTGCATATCCTTTGGGACAAACAGTCCATTCGTAGAGGAATCGGCCCAGGGGCAATAAACAATTAAATACCGATGTTACAGAGCTTTGCAGAAAAGAGAATTTCCTATAATCAGTTTTCGGGCCAGCACCGAAGTACTGGCTACTGTGTTGATGCACACCTTTTGGAACTAACAGTCCACAAGCAGAGGAATAAGATAAATAAGTTATACTAAACAATAAAATAGTGAGGTATATAGAAGTTGTGAGTTTAGTTCCTGCTTTTAGTATTTATTTTTTAAAACAATAACATTCTGTTTGTTACTTATGAAATTAAAGGGACAACAGTTAACACCTACAATGGCTGATAATTATAATTACTTACCACAATATGCTAGGGAACTACACAGATAAAATCACAAATAAGACAAACGACAAACGTAAACAACGACAGCCGGATTTGGTACCGGCACTAGCAAAAGCCAGCGGTAGGATTAAACCGGTTTATGAGTACCCAAACCTCCCATTGATCTGTCCTGTTTCCCTATTGATTAGTAAACATACAAATAAAACCCAATACGGGTAGACTACTAACTCCTTGACCACAATTTTGAAATGAGAGTAATTTAGAAAGATGGGTCAAGGGGTCCTCGCCGCTAATCTGCCGGCTAGCTAAAGGAGCCTAGGCTTCTGCTTAAACACTGTCCACTGTCGCACTATGGAAGATTTCAGTAGACATCGGCAGTATCAATGAGAAGCCAGTATGTATGTAGAAATTTCAGGTCACTAGATCTCAAAGCTAATTTAACGGATGCAACAAGAGTATCTTGTCAATATCCCCTATTACGTAGAAAATGTAAGTTATGTCCAAGTTTTTCTGGATTTTTAATCCGTTTCTGGCATTTTTTAACAACATTACCTTAAAATAATAATTAGAAATATCCTTAGTAATAAACTGTTCGCGAGTAACGCCATATGTAGATATAAAATATTCATATCTGTTATAAAACTTCTTAAAGGTATTTTACAACTTGTGAGATCTATAACCCTGTTGTAAAAGTTTGGAAGTGATAGTAAGGTTACGTTAATTAAAATCGTCAAGAGTGGAGCAAACACGTGCAAATCGTACAAGTTGTGAAATGTACACCACGTATGCTGGAGCTTGAAGATCGTCGCCGTCAAGAAAAGGGAAATTAGTTATAGTGAAATTAAAACCATCACTTTTATCATATATTTTAATTTTTATTTTACCAGCGTCAATAATGATAGTTAGATAAAAGAGGGCAGTATTTAGAATCCTTGTTAGCTTTATTCAGTTCCAGTTTTTGTGGGAAAATAACGTCTACATACTCTATAAACTGGGGATTGTTAATAGTAAGGATATCGTCAATATACCTGCTGTTATCATTGAAGATATAAATTAGATTATCACTGTTTTGTATGGTTCCGTTTGCAAGTTTTTTTCGTAAAGTCTCATTCGTAACAGAACAAAAAAAGATCTGCAATGAGAGAAGCACAATTTGTATCCATGGGAATACCTATGACCTGTTGATAAATAGTGTTACCAAAACGAACAAAAATGCATTAATCATATCATCACATGTCCAGGAACAATAATTATTGTATATTATATTAGAGAAGAATCTTTGTTTTTGTTAGAATAAATGAACTGCAGACCAGACAATCTTAAAGACCATATAATAAATTGTTCCAATTTTGATTTAATCAACTTATGTGGAACACAACTGTCGACGGATGAGACTGGTCTTTGAATAGATTGTAGTTCATCCAAAACTTCAACTGATTGTTTTACACTCCAAAAGTAATTCACGCCAGAGTTTTGCAAAGTTTTTTTCACAGTATTTAATAACAAACTCCTTTATACAAGTAAGTGAACTAGAAAAATGGATGGATAAATTAGTAGTACAACACTTACTAGATGCCGAAATAAAACGATGGTTGAAGGGATTTTTGTGAAGCTTATGAATCCAGTACATGGTAGGCAAATATCTTTAGGTGGAACTTTAAACATGTCTGTATCCTTATAATGTTGCTGGGATAACGTTTTTTTCGTCCTAATTGGTACGTCTGAAAGTTGTTGACTTTTCCAGTTCGTATTGTTGGACATCGATATAATATTCCTTTCAAACGATAGCAACGTTGTTGGAAGCCTTATTAACAGGTACAAACACAAAGTTTTGACCAAGATCCTTCAATCTTAACTTAATTCTTTTTACAGACAGCTTAGGAGGTGACTTATGCCTTTTTATAAAATTTGGTCCGCACATTTAAAATCAAGTGTATAAATCATAAGAAATGTAGGACAATACAGGTTATTAGAGTAATAATAGCACTGTTTCATTTTCTCTAATTTCTAGCAAATTAAAAAAAAAACAAAAAAAAAAAACTGATGATCGATTAGTTATCGAAACAATAACTAACAGATTGGTTTTCAGTTGGCAATTAGCCAATCAAGTAAATGCCTCTTGATAGTTTCTAGAAATAGTGCAACAGGATGTTTATGAAATAATTGGTTATTGCATCTTTATAACTAAGATTACTCAATTCATTGGTAATATGACATTCTAATTAAAAATATTTCAATCAACATTCCTTTTAATGAGTGGCGCAATGATACACATAGCAACGATGGTAGGAACAAGCTTAAGATCGCGGCATGCTAGTATTTGAGAATGGAGACTACTGAGATCAATTCAAATAAATTCAGCAGAAATGAGTGAATCTATCTCTAACATTTCCAGTTTCTTACGATGATTTCTCAAATCTCAATAGTTAAATTGTCACATTTTAAAGTTCGCGGTAAACCTTGAACTTTAAAATGTGATTTGATAAATATACGTAATAAACTGGAAACAATGTTAGAGACTATGTGTATCTAGTGCAGTAATTATAGTATAACTAATTGACCGTCATGAATGTGTCGGGAAATAGTTATGTCTCGAGAAACCATAAACTATTGTCCTCATAGCCAGTAGTCTGTTTTGACAAATGCGAAAAAGTAGTAAAATTATCAAATAGACAATTTATATAGAAAATACATACTGAGGTATAAAAAAATTCTTTATGTTCACCAATGATGATATGACATTTATTTAACAGAGAAAACTCGATAAATCAAGACTATCTATAATATAATAAGCTGTATTAATCAAAAACTGATTCATTATAAAGCTATGCCACTTCGGAAATGATAATTCGTCTTTCTAGATATGAATCAACATTTTAAATATTATAATTTTATAGCAAATTAATATTGTAAACATGTTTACATGTAGAACTTAATGCAATGATATTGCAAAGTAATGAAATGAATAACTTTTTATTAACACATGTGTACTTAATTTAGTTGATTGTATCCAGAAACGAGATAACTAAGGCTTTATTAGTCTGTTTTCTATAAACTAAGCAATGAGTCGTATTATACTAATATATGCCACTAAAATAATATTAATCTTACAAAGGAGACTAGGACATCTCATACACCAGATGGCAAAATTAAGGTTATCTGTGACAAGGCTTCAGCGAATCAGAGACATCCTTACCTTTCCACGGGTGAAGGGTGTGAGATTTACCTTGTCTTGAACAGATTGTTTTCTCACCCTACCAACACAAACCTACAATTACTCATTTATATAGTCACTGGGTTATGTTTCGTTCTATAAAGCGTACTGGCGATTTTTAGACACTAAACAATACAATCATAAATTGAACAGTTGAATCATTTACTTTGCATAGTCGGGCTTTTCATTATTTTTACAATACACCAAAAATTTTGATCTAAAATTTGACCTTCATGTCGCTTGTATACATAGAGTAGTTTCGTCCCTTTTCTCAATGTCTTATGATTCGAGCGCCTGAATTTTTTATGACAATTATGACTCATAGCTTTCTAATGAGCCCAGCAAATTATAACTATTTTGAAGATGAAAAGCATCAAAACATTTACTAGTTTATCTCAATTGTGCGCATAGCATACCAGTGGAACTTAAATATCTCAAAGAAAGATGATAACCGGAATTTAGCGCTAGAAATGGTGTTTTTGTAGCTTGTCTCATCCACAATTAAGACCAATAAATCTCAGGTCTTGGCTACAGAGAAAGCACTACAGGTAGGATGAGGAAAAAAACTAAACTTATTCACGTGGAAATGAAGTCTTGCATGTTAACGAAGTTGAACCATGTGTTGCTATATATATTTCAATAACCAAAGGGTTTGTCGGCAGCCATGACAGAACAAGAATAAAAAATAATTTGCGAATTGTAAACCATAGAAAGCTAGAATCGTCCTGTTTTTCTTTATCTCTAAATAATGAGGCTTTCAATGAACTTCCTTGTGAATTTAATGTTGAGGGGATCGCGCTAACAACTAAATACCGAAGTTACTATAAATTCGACAACACGGCTTTACGGATTTGATATAAGCGCTTTTGACTCAACCCTTGATTGACTCGCTTTAAGTATGACGGGTTGTTCTAGCGGAGCAGGGCATGCCTACCCTTCGCGAGCACCTGCTGTCAATCCTGGTTTTCATGGGAGTTCAAACTATGAGTGCCTTAGTACTCAATGTTGTCTTTTTATTTACGCGGATTGTGGCTATCTCACGTTATTGTTTTTCTCGGTCGCCGTTTTTGCCGTGTCTTTGGGCTTCGATTTTTATGATCATTACCTTCTTATTATTGTATTCTACTTTCGTTGTTATATGTTTCTTCAGTGCATATCAAATCAAAGTTTTTGGAAGACCATCAACTGAATAGTATATAAAAAATAATGGAGAACAAATAACCATTATAATATTCGTGGAAAGCAATAATTGTGTGATTATAGTTACAAGTATATAACGAAATAAAAAAAAATACCAATTCTAATATGACGTCCTTCAATCGTTTTGTGCCCATTACCGTGGTAAAATCCGCATATACTTGTGCGTATTGTCATGACAATCGACGGTACTTTTGATAACGACAGTTTGACGACAGTTTTTGCAGCGTCATAGAATAAAACGTCATACTTTATTGGGTAAAATGGATGTTTCACCTATGAATACAAAGACGAATTAATCTCTTCTGTACCCTGTAAGTGTCACAGTAGAATCGAAATAGTTCATGGTAGCACAAATATATGTTGATTTTCCTACGGATTTGCCGTTTATGTCTATATTTTACCCATCGCATACGCTGTATTTGTCATATAGGTACTGGTCAGTGGTAAAATCGCCATATATTCACGTTACCATTAATTATTACCGGTGCACCTGATCTCACCCATGGTTTTTTATTGGGTCCGTGTTGTTCATCTTTGTGTGTGTGCCTTCATTTTTCTTTTCTGTGCCGTACCCATGTTGTGTCTCTTTTTTTTTCCGCCCCCTTTTTTGTTTCTGGTGTTGCCATTGTCCTTGGATTGTTCGCTTTTGGATTGACGGTTCGGTTCTCACTTACTTTATTTCTTAAACATACATACGACTCCACTTACATTTTGCTCAAACAATACCCAACAACTTCCAATCTTGTTTTCATATACATATAACTTACTTCATGTACGATGAGTAAATAATTAGGTAAAGTAATTTCAATATGGCTCTTGTTTATCGTCAATCAGTATAATACTAAATAGTCCCGTAATTCGCACATGCGTAAATGGTTTCAGAATAAGAGTAGAAGGGGTGTAAAGCAGCCATGTTTTTAATTTTGTCCTTTCCAGTTTATATAGGAAATATAGGTAAAGACACTTTTTTTACTAAAGCATGCCATTCAAACGCATTTATGCAAATTGTTTTGATTTCGATTCAGATTTTGAAATTTCATCCGTTTGAAAATGCCAGATTGTGTATTTTGACGTCATAGGCCCAAACAGCAATAGAGGCAGTGAATCCGCATTCTGTTGGTCGATTAAAATGACAAATTCAGTTTTATGTCTTATAAGAATCGAAATAATCATATACCCGCTCTTTGCAGGTAAAACACTAATCCTCTAAGTCCAAACTTTTTGCAATATTGATTAATGACCTTCCGAAACTACAGTAATCAACGTACTCAAAACAGTTGCTAAAGACGTCATTTTGTACTTGACATTTTTGAAATCAAATTATCGATAGTCACTATATTTTCTAAATAGAATTTAAGGATAGATAGTTGTTAGGTATATTTTGAAAAAAATATAATAAGTAGTGTTTGAGCTTTTAAGAAATTAACCAAACTTTGAATCAAATATTTCGGTAACCATATAGTGAAAATGTTTGTTTTAAATTAAACACATTCTTATTCATGGTTTCATTGATCAGTTCCAAAAGAAAAAAAATAGAAATAAAAAATAAAGTAAAATAATAACCTAATAAAAAGATGATCTTTGAGATCTTCAGAAAATATAAAAAAACTAGTAATATACCGGTAGTTTGGAAATTAAATTATCTGAAACATGTGCTCTAATCAGAACAAATTCTGAACAGATTGTTGCATAGTTGATTTTCAAAAGAAAAAAAACATAAAATAAGTAGTCTTAGACATTTTCAGGATATTTACCTAAATTGGAATCAAATATTTTGGAAATTCAAATGGTCAAAATGTTTGTACTAATGCAAGCACAAAGAATTGTTGCTATACCAAAATAAAAAGGTGGTCTTTGAAACTTGCAGGAAATTTACCAAAATTGGAATCAATTTTTTTAAATGCAAATGCTGAACATGTTTGTCTAAGCTAACAAATTCTTAAATTATGGTTGCTAGGTAGAATTCAACAAATCTTCAGACTATTTGCAATAATTTTGCATAAAGATTGTATTTTTCACACTTGATTCCTCACACGAAAGCTAAAAAAGTTATCTCATAGGACATAGTTATCTATGTGTACACCTTATTAATCAAGGCTTCAAAAAATACCGTCTAATACGATCATTAAAAAGTTTTTAATAGGTATTAGTCTCTTGTTAAAAAAATGAAAGTTTGTTCCTAACTCTTGATTTAAGATTCTTGTTTTTAATACTAGGATAATCATTTATTTTAACAGTCTACCATCTTTCCATAGCAGTTGTTACCCGTACCAGACAATATCACAATGGAATGGGCGGTTTGGCATACCAGAAACCGGTTTAACCCACCATTTCTTTTGAAATGCCTATACCTTGTCAAGACCATTGCGGTCGACAATTTGTCCGATGGTTTCCACTTGATTTGTCTTGAAGACTTCGGCTCTTGACAACTCTTGTTATTACCCATATTTAATATCTAAATCCAAAAATGGAGCAGGAGTTTGTGTTACACGTGTCAGAACCCTTATCTTTGAGCCTTTGTCAAAATTTACATCTTTGGGTCTTTTGTTTGCGCCAAGATAAACATAAACAAATCCGAATCATATTTGCATTTGCAGTCTATAATGCAACAATTCTACAACAACATTAAATCCCTAAATCCAAAAGTTTAGGAATAATTTGTGTCATATGCACATTGGTAAAAATAGATATTTTGAGCCCATTTGCTTGAACAAAGGTCAATGTCAAAAATCCGAAACCTTTTTGGGAATCTATATATAGATGCAACAATCCTATACCAATATCAAATTAATGCTCCAAATTGTAGGAATTTAGTCAAAGATGTGGCAAACAAACGGACGGACAAACTGCCAGACAGACGGAGGATAAAACAATATCCCTGATTTCTCCTCGAAAATGCAGGGATAATTATTCATGGCAAAACACAATGTTGTGTTTACATGTTCGTGAAGCATATATTTAGAAAGCAAAAAAACACTTCTTTAAGCGGGACACTATATAGTTATCGGCATACGCTTAATCATGCTTTCGTAACTATCACCCATATCAAAACAAAATGGATATATACATGTATAAATCCATTTGATATAAGAGCAATGTTTCCGTTCGGAAATAAACTTCCCCCAAAAATCAATATTGCAACTAGGTTAAAGTAATTGAGAACCGAACCGTCAGTCTCAAAAGAACAATCCAAGGACAATGGCAACGTCGGAAAAACAAAGCCATAACATGAGAACGGCACATAAAAGAAAATGAAAACACGCACATAAGCACATAAACAAAAATATACAACATGGGACAATATGGGTGATATCAGGTTCATCGGTAGAGTAAGCATATTTTGCTTCTAATGAGAAACCCGCCGTGTTGAACATGTCAATTCTTGTAAAATTCATAACTCAAAATTGATAAGTCGGTGTCAAATTACGAAAACTGTTATGCTGATTCAGCACAATATGCATGTTAGTATTTAGAGCTTAAATTATTAATAAATGTGAACTTGATAAAGTAGCAACCCAAAGTCTTACAAGGAAAGTTGTAGCAATTTCCTATCTTTAAAAGAAAATTTAATTCAAATACTGGTACTTGGCATTCAATTTTCAAAGCCTTTTCGTGGCTTTTAACGGGCAGTGACAACAATACTTTTACTCTGAATGAATGCTAAATTCCCATCCCTAATGATTCTACCCCCATTTATGAGGTACATAGTATTTACCTATCAAGTGAAGCCTAGGATTACAGCATTTCCGGAGATTACTATTTACTATAATGATGTGATCATGTCATCTGATATGCAATTGCAAATTGACGTATAATGAACACTTTACATGCTTGCATGCTACTGTTATCTAGTAGATAATTTGTATTGTTTAAACACATTGATCAAATAAAGGGAGAGTTAATTATAACTCCCAACATGGATTGTAGGTGGATGAATCTGATTCAGTTTGTCTCAATGCAATCTATTTTTGTCCTCATATTGTCGTACACGCATAACTTCTCCATGATATTGTATGAATGAAACGTACATTTTGATTGGATAACCTTTGTTTCAGGATATCCTTAACTTGAAGCACCTAGTAATAAACTGACTGTAAATTTCGTGTCAAAAGACCATAATGTGTTTGTTTAATGTTAAATCTGAAATAAAAATGGTTTATTTATACTTCCGTTAAACGAAATAAATGGTTGCAATATCTTGTTTCATGGAATGTTGGGTGGTAAATTACCACGATTTTGCAATTGACGTTATGGAATCTGTGAGTACCCTTTTTAAACCTAAAGCAATATAACCTGTATAACATCTTTGAGTTTATGGCCTTCCAAACATTTAGAGACATAAGTTGTCGAAGTTGTCCATAGGACAGCTATAGTATGTACAGTTTTCAAATACTTCAGCCGACTATATAAAAATGATAACTTTGTGTGGCGGCATTCCTTGTCAAAAGACATTTAATTCTCTAAGCTATATACGATACTTCTTCGCAGCTAATCTTCACTGAACTCAGCTAATCTGCACTAAACTCCAATACATCATGTACTTCGTTATCATACTAGATTAAACCTACGAGGAGATATCATCCGGTTATCGAAAGCTATATTTTTATATAGCCTATGTGGGCGCTGGAAAAAGTGAAGGCCTTTTTTTCCATAGATGTCATTACAGCAATGGTCGTCTTCCACAGAAGGAATACGAAAAAAATTCTGAAACAAATTTAAAAAAGCAACAACAAAAAACAAAAACAAACAAACAACAAAAAACAAAAACAAAAACAAAAACAAACCCAAACAAACAAATAAAAAAACAAGCAAACAAACCAAAAAAAAAAACAAAAACAAAAACATAACAAGACAAATAAACAAACACCCCCCTCCCCCCGCAATATCCCTGTTTAATATTTGCATATTCTTAAAGTTCTATATTAAACAGGTCTACGAGTCCTAAAGCTATTTACATTCGTTCTGTCCTTGAATATTTGCACATAAGGTATAAAAAACTATATTTCTCACAATATATATATATATATATATATATATATATTTATATAAAAATATAGCTTTCTTTATTTTTTTTCTTTTTTGATTTAAATCTTCTTCATTTTTTTTCATTTAAAATTAAAGCGGAGACGTATAAATATCGCTGTTTAAAGTAAGTATTTAAATCCTAAAATCCATAATTTTTTTCTCATCCTCACAAAGCTTCACATTAAATTAAAGAAATGCATAATAAAAAAAACCCAAAACGAAAGTTGCTCCAAGTAAGGATCTATAAAAATTCTTAAGTTTTGAATAAGATTTTTACTTATTATTTACTGGAACCGGAACTTGCAGTTTTCATAAACTTTAAAATTTTATACGACAAAATGGATACAAGGATGTAGCGTTATTCAACATTAAGCAAGTGAATTCCACTCAAACTGGAGATAGGGGTCTTCTTTAATTTACTATGAGGTAGGAGTATTTGCTCTTTGGTGAAGGCCTCATAGTGATATCTAGAAGAAGAACAAAAATGAAAGTGTTGTTCATTTTGCTTAATCTTACCATCTATTTATAGGGATTTTGTTACATGTACATTTATTCCATATCCCTTTGGAAAATTAGAAGTTTATCTTATTTGTTATTATTATGATGTCGTAATTAAAACACGTCTTGTTATGTCATCTGCTGATTGCATACAAGTGTGAAAAAATTACTTATTATGCACAAATTAGTTGAATGGTTGTATGATAATTGCTATCGATGTTTTGTCACTACCATTGAAAACAAAAGGTTTTTGCCTTTTTGAGACAGAAAAAAAAACGCAAACATATTAGGTGTAAAGTTTATTATTTGTTAGTTTTGGCGAACACAAAGCTCATGTGAATCCCATTTTTCAATAGTAAAAAACGATTATTATTCTTTTTTTCACAATAGTTTATTGTATATAAGGAGGGTAATAGATCATTTACCATCACCATCTGCCTGTACATATTTGTCCACAAATGACCATGAAGAAAAACAAGAAAAGTGCAGTCCATTTGTTTGTTTTTACTTGGTACATGTATTTGTAGAGACTTTGTCTCATGTGCATTCACTCCATTTCCTTTCCTTCATCATGATAATCTTGAATATTGACATTTTATCAGATATTGTATGTTCATTTTCTGCTTAACCATCTCATTTTTCAATTATTGCAACAATTTCAATATTTTAAAATTAGTTTGAAGTTAAAACTACCCGATTTTTTTTTAAATGTTAAAATTGTTAACTTGTCCTATAATATATATTACACAATTTGGAAGTGACATATTATGATGAGGTAATAGGTACGTAAATAGCGAAGTTTCCGGATTTCGATAAAATTTCACATGCAAGTGCATCAAATAAAGCTGAATTCCAAGGTGAAATAAATTCGGTCTAGCTATTTTTATGTTTGAAATATGACCGATTGAAAAATCTATCAGTTATGTTCTTTTCATATAGAATCCATGTAAAACGTACAGAAAAATAATATATGAAACGTCTCTAAATTGTGCGTTTATGAAAACGTATCCTACAATTTTTCTGCAAAAGGGATATGTTTTAAACAATGAAATTCCCGTTTTAATGGTATAAATTTTATATAGGGTCACCGAATTAATTTCGCCGGTATAAATAGTTGAACATAGAATAGGCACGTCAAATATGGATTTTTTTTATAAAATCCGCCGTCAAAATAACGACGTCGTCGATAAAACAACGGCAGTAGAATACCGAAGGAACAAAGTACAAGATTACACAAATCAAAGTCCAGAGACAAGGCAAAATCAAAAACTTAAAAAATAAGATAAACATTATGAATTTTGAAAGATGAACATCTATTCCGCGATTTATACCACGAAAACGAACTCGGTGACCCTATAAAAAAATTATATCAATGAAACAGAAATTTCCTTGGCAACATAATATCAATTTTTCAGAAAAATTGTAGGATATAGTTTGAAACGACGATAATTTAATGTGAAAATTATAATTATTTTACGTTCACTCTAAAGCAAATTTATAATGAGGCGCTTATTTACGTACTTCTCACCTAAATATACACGGTTAGTGAAAATCATATAGTGCGAGAGCGTAGCTCGAACCTCAATATTAAACTAACCATATTAGGTCACTAAAATACTGTGCAATGTTTATATCCTACCGAGAGTCCTGTAAATGGATTAAAACTTGTGAAAACCATAGCAAACGTATTGGTGTTTACATGATGACATCATGTAATGTATTGGCTGCCACTAATTGCATATTTTTAGTCACCCCATAAGAAATATTGTATCAGCGTTTTCGGGATTTACTACAGCTAGGATTACATCCCTGATATAGCCCTTTTCAAAAAGTATTGTTATATTTTCCTCGATTTGAACTCTCCCATCAATTGGAGGTAAAAACACTCTTCGCTTCCGGTTATCTCTGGTACGGTTGGCTGACGATACACAAATGAAACCCTTAATACATTTTAATTATAACAAATATAGTGCATTGTCACAGTAAACTACAGTAGACAATGACATAGTAATCTAAATATGAACAGTTTTATGAACTGTGTCCAGGATGAATAACACTTGCCGTGTCGGGTTGACAACCGGAACTGTTTATTTGTATTTAAATGCCGAAACCAAAGGGGGACCAAATGATTTTTTGAAAGGCCTATTGCTCAGTAACATAAATAAGATCCTCAATGATTAAGATTATATCTGAATCATCTCAAGTCATTTAGATATCTTAGCTTTTCATATTCTATTGTTAAGATATGTCAAATATGTTTGATTTTAAAAATAAATTGTTTAATTTTTCTGTATTCATACTTCATTAAGCTGGTATCCAAGTAATTTTCAGAATCGGTGAATTGATTGTTAGAAATCTCTGAGACAAAGGTTGTCGATTTTGTCATCTGCTGAAAGTAAGAAGAGGTGGATAGCTCTTCCTCCGTCTTATTATCACCTTTTCAACAGAGGACGGAATGGTCCCTCTAAACTTGACATCACGATGAGTAATACGCAAGGATGCATACGACGTCATAGTGTAAGGGTATTTTTATCAAATGTGATAGAAGTGATAAAGCAACAGCGGTCTTTACCTAAGGGGTCGGGATGCGCGAATCATAAAACTCAAGGTGAAGGGAGGTCATAAAACAGATAAAAAAGCCATTACGCGGCATAAGAAATTACAGAAATAAAAACGCGTTTGAAGACCATGAAAACGTGAAATCTAGTTGATAATTTCCATTTGTTTCATGGACACTAACAGGTCATATATCTCGATGATGTCATAATAAAATAATAATATAATGCACTTACATGTATAAAGCGCCCTATATAATTTATAAACTTCTCTAAGGCGCTGTATATGATCGAGGCCATGGAATTTCATACGGGATGACAAATACAAAGACTGAAAAAATATGGAAGTGTATAACACCTCTGCTTCGGAGACTTATACTTTGTATTCACCATGTTGTAATCATGTCAATGAACAGAACAATTGAGTTTCTGCATATTGAAATTGATAAAACATTGAATATTTGTAAAACACATGTGAATTTCGAATTGCTATGATTATGCACTTGAAACGTCCCCCGTTCAATTAAATAAATGGGGGTAATAAAAGTACCGAAGAGAGTTGTCAAGGGCCATAATCCATGACCAAAAAGACAATTCAGGTGTAAACAACCGGACAAATTGTCAACCGCAATGGTCCTGACTTTGTACAGGTATTTCAAAAGAAATTGTTGTTTAAACCGGTTTTATGACACGCCAAGCCCCCCTTCCATTGCGGTCGTGTAAACAATATTATATGGTGACAGGGAAAACTTTATAAAATACTTTAAAAAATTATTAATCTGTTGACCATTTGTGTAAAAAAAAACAATATAAGTAACGGTAATAAGAGCCAAAGAAGTAAAAATACATTATTCAAACCAGTTTTCCGAGTAAAAAAATAATGAAAAAATAACAACTCTAAACACATCATTGGATATGGTAAGCATTGGAGTTTGAAATCGACGACGATCTAAAATTCAAAAACGTCTGTCTACATAAACAATATGACCATGGTGAATAAAAGGATATGGAGTAAATGCACATGAGACAAAGTCTCTACAAATACATGGTAAAAAACAAGCAAAGGAACAACGCTTTTATTGTTGTTCTTCATCTTGAAGTCACCATGAGGCCTTCAACAATGAGCTTTGCTCATACCTCATAGTAAGTTCAAGACGGCCCCTAGCACCGGTTTAAGTGGAATTCTTTGCTAATTGTCGAGCAACGCTACATCCATGTCTTTCTTGGTCATGGGTGCGGGATTGTCAACAAACATCAATTAAACTGGCAAAGTGCTCTTACAATCACTGTCATCCTTTGCCCGACAAAAGCACTAGTGTCTTAAGCTAGTGGACAACTACAACATATAGACAAACACAGGGCACTCATCAAGTCGAATGTAAGAAAACTTGGCGTTATAAAAAAGTGAGATGTGGGCACTTAAAACAGTGCCATATCTGTAAATTTTCAGAATAATTGGTCTTGTAAAACATGTTTGAATGAATGACAAATGCTGCTATCTCGATTTTAGTACGTTATGTGCACTCTCATTCCCGTTATAGAATGAAAACATAACCCTTAATTTTGTCAAAAAGAATTCTGGCAGATCTTGAGTCACTTCTGTTCGTTGTTGCCTTCTGTTATGTACTACTGTGAAAGTACTAGTATTCGTGGGGTTCCAATTTTCGCGGATTTCATGGTTGTTTTAAACCAAGAAATTAGGATCCCAACATAATGCATTTTCTCCCTAAAGTCTTAACGCATAGAATTTGAAACAAAGAATATAATTATATATATATAAGAACCCACGAAATAGTGATATTTATGAAAACCACGAAAATTGATGCCCACGATTTACCATCATGTTTTGGAAAAAAATATGCAAAAAAAATAATGTTTGGTTTCTCAAATATTTAGTGTTTAAATGTAGTATCCGGATTTTATTCATTTACTGAAAATTTCAAAATAAAAAGCGACTTACAGGTCCAATCGATATTTACTTCTGATTCCTCTGAACATGAAATGTCAATAATAAGGGACAAGTTACAAAGTAAGTGAGAACCCAACCGTCAATCCAAAGCGAACAATCCAAGGACAATGGCAACATCAGAAA
>MJUU01022433.1:0-29457 GCA_002080025.1 Modiolus philippinarum | reverse complement strand
AAAAAAACAGAGACACAACAGGGGTACGGCACAGAAAAGAAAAATGAAGACACACACACACACACACAAAGATGAACAACACGGACCCAATAAAAAACCATGGGTGAGATCAGGTGCACCGGTAAAGATAGCATCTCCTGCTTCTTATAAGACACCCGCCGTGTTGAACATATCAAATCCGGTAAAAAAGTCAAATCCGGTAGAGGAAACAATTAAGCTTTAGAGGGAAAGATCTGTTGTCATCTGGGAAACAGATATCCCATAGCGGTCCACAAGATGGTGATGTCGACCGTAAAACTTCTGGAGGGATGACTTCAAGTATTGGGTAACATAATATTGTTGAAGTAGCCTATTTGTGAGCAACCGGGCTCTATCAAGGAGGTCACTGATTCGATCACAGGCTCTTGAATAGCGAATGAGCTGGGAGATGTAAACTCCATATGACGGCGCTGTTTGGATAACATAGGATAACAGTTAAAATCTACATTCTCCGAAAACTACAATCAAAGTATATCTTATTTGTACTCGTCGCATGCAAAGTGCGAAAATAATAGTACTTATAATAAACAAATTCGTGCACAATAATTATAGAAGTTATTAGCAAATAGCAAATGATGCTTTGTAACTATCTGAATAAATTACTCTTACTCCTTTGTTCAAGAAGAAAAGCAAGTGGATAAGGTGTAAAGTTAATTACATGTAAATTCTGGAAACAACACAATCGACATATGAATCCTTTTTTTCGAGAGAGAAAAGAACCATTGTCATTAAATATAAAGAACAGAATTTTCTCTTTTATTAGATATTAAGATCCCAAGAACTAATAAACATGCTACATCTGCCTGTACTTTTCAACAAGTTAACAATATGATACATAGACCCAATTATCTTGAAAATTGACATTTAATTTGTTGCATATTTACTTTGTGCTTATCCTTCTCAATCATTTATTCATTGCAACAAAATTAGTGATTTTCCATTTACTGTGGTACAGTGAAAAATTATAGAAATCGAAAAATTTAAAAAGCCACGATTGAAAAGATCTGGAGATTTGTTTAAAGAAAAGGCTCGAAAAATTCTATGGTGCTAGATGTTGGATTGGGAATATTCTGTCTAAAGGAGGTAATCTGGTCGTAATTCTAAACGGCCTACCAAAAAAACCCCCAAAAACCATGCATACAAACTTTGTGAAGATACCATACTCAATGCAGTATATACATAAAGACCCTTTTAATATTTCACGAATAAGAGGCAAACTCATGTCGGTTTGGTAGGCTGTCGCGTTATTGGCAAAATCTAATGCCCGACCAAATTCTCTATTTTCTAATGACAATCATAACTCGTTGTATCAGTTGCACAATACACTCCCATTTCTTCTTTTTTCTTATCAAATTTAAGATTGATTTACTGGTATAGGAAATGTAGCAACTCTAAGTTATAAATCAATCAAAAAATAATTTTAAAAGATATCCACAGTGTTTAAAGATATATCTGAATCGTCTCAAGTCATGTTGGTATTTAACTCATCATATTCTATTATTAATCCCTGTCCTGGTATTGCTTAGTATTTCTGTACTCTTGTCTTAATTATGCTGGTATCTTAGAAATACTCTGGATTGGTTGATAAAGGAATAATGTTTTTTTTTTTAATTTAATGGCAGCAAATAACAATATTATAAAAAAAAACAAAAAAACAAAAAAAAAAACAAAAAAAGAAAAGAAAAAAAGAAAAAACAAAAGGATGTAATAATTATATATCAGCAGTCCAATGTCTATTATCGAATATCGGAGTAATAACACAATTACCGGACAGAGTTGTCAAAAACCGTAGTCCATGAGACAAAAAGACAAATGAGTCGGAAATTGAACCACCGGACAAATTGTCCACCGCAATGGTCCTGACTAGGTAAAAGCATTTCAAAAGTAAAGATTGTTTAAACGAGAACGAGATCACAGAAAAACAAAGTTAGAAGGACACGAGACAACCACATGGCACGGAAATAATATGACGACATTTACAGCTGGCCCGAAAACCGATTTTATTTGAAAATTTGCAATATCTAAATTTAAGAAAAGTTTGTTAAAACCTAAGAAGTATCTCCCTCTTGCATAGCTCTGTCCTTGGCTCATTTTTGCTTTCCTATTTAGATCTTATTGGTAATTTGTTCTCTATCAGCTTTTACACATATTTCGGTTCATGGATTTCCAGATTTTTTGTATTTTATCTGCACTGATGAGACATAAGTTGTCGAAATGCGCATATGCAGAACCTAAATTCACAGTAACTTCGGTATATTGTTATTTTACAACTAAGGCACTTATATTGTGAACTCTCATGAAAACTGAGAATGACATAAGGTGCCTCCACCCCCTTTACGTACTAGAAAGGTCAGAGACATAGTTTGTCGATTTTGTCATCTGCAGAAAGTACAAAATGTATATACAGTACGTCGGAATTTTGTTATTTAGCCCCATCTTGTTTATGTCAGTATTGGTGAACTGTTAAGCCAAAGAGTATTCAACTACTCATAAGTTCGTTACCTTGGTGTTGCAAGAATTTATTTTATTTTGAAATTGAAACATCTAACATTTCTTTTAATGTAAAAAGCTAAAGAGTATCTACTTTCTGTAAAGCTCTGAATTAGCTGAATAGGCTTTCAATTCATAAACATTTTTGTCTGTATCGTTTTTTAACATCTTCCGTTTTCTGGATTTTTTATTGTTTGATTTCATCTGTACGTATTAATACATTGATGAGGTTGTTATACCAAATCTATTAAGAAGTATTTCAATTGAAGTTTCATAAGTAAGAAGGCTTGATATCATAGTCAACGGAAATTATGTCCTTAGCTAGCTGTCAGTAACTGCGAGGATTTGTCCGGACAGTACCTGTGTGTATTGTCTTCATGTTGTAAGGGTACTCGTCTTGATAAGTTGGACTTTTTTCTAGTTTGATTTCGACTGTGAGTCTTTTTGTGTATCTATTTTTAGCCATTCACCACACATAGGGGGAGGGTTTGGATCCAAGAAAACGAGTTTAACCCCACCGCAGTTTTTGCGCCTGTCCCAAGTCAGGAATATGTTGGTCATTGGCTTGTCCTTGTCTTCTTATAACAATTTTAGTTTCTTGATATTTGGGTTATTGGATGTGATTAGTTTCCATTGATTTATTCACTTTTTTCCCTTTTAGGGGCATTTAGGGCTTGATATATGGTGCGAGGTTCCTCACTGTGTTGAAGACCGTACGGTGACTCCTAGATGCTTTGTTTTTGGGTCGTTTCAACCTGGATATGGGATGTTGTCTCCTTGACATTTACCCCATTTCCTTTCTTTTTCATAATAATTAGCCAAATTGACATCTACATATGGTAAATTTACTGTAAACTTCAATGTTTTGTTATTCGGTCATTATTATTATTTGCAAAATATCCGAACAGATTTCTTAAGAGTTGATTTCAGTCTGAATTAGTTTTGAATTACTGTTATGGAAATTTTTTTCATCCCAATAATACAAAGTCGTCGTTTGAGTATTGAAGTAAATTTTTGGTAAACTGTACATAAATAAACAGCTTAGCTTTTTTTATTATGTTCTATAATCATTTTAGATTAGTGCATGGTCATGTATTTGAAAATATATCAAGGTGCTTAAAATTACAATATATAATTTCATCATTATTATATCATACGAAAAGGGTAGTATCTTTTTAAACAAAATGTCCGATTGTATGTTTACATGACTTCAAAATGTGAATACATTAGGCTTCATTGTCGAAGGAGTATTGTTAATCTAAAATGGAAAAAAAGGTATGTCAGGGATGATAAATGATGGAAGAGTAGCTATGCATCTTTGATTCGGAGACTGACATTTTGCATTCGCAATAATATCTCGTCATCTGACATCGATATTTCAAGGTAAAATTGAAATTTGAAAACTTCTCCCGCCAAGAGATGACTTTTTTAAGATTATGACGTGTAATCTTTAATATAAAACGTCATATATTATTGTGCAAAATGTGGCTTCCGGGTACAACACGATGAGTGAGCCACCTTGAGGTTAATATTACGTGACAAATAACAAATGAAAGTCTTTGTTATGCTGTCTCAATCATACAAGTTTTTGCTATATTATGCATGTTATCGCATACAAAGTATGGAAAATAACTAACCATATCGTTAAAAAGCACAATAAAGAGGCAATAAGAAAATTTCAAATGATATGTTGTTATTTCCATTGAAAAAAAATGCTTTTGCCCCTTTGTGCCAGAAGTAAAGCAAACACATAAGTTGTAAAGTTAATTACATGTAAATCATGGCTAACACAAAGAGACATGTGAATGCCATGTTTTGAGTGTGAAAAGATCCAATGTGATTGTATTGTCATATAGATATAAATAGCAGTTGTTTTGTGTAGAGCCATATACAAATTCAATTAGCATATACTATCAAAAGACGAGTGACCATTATGATATACATATATCTCGAGTATTAGATCATTAATAATTTGTTATAAAAATTGTAACAGTGTATGTATTGTGTATCTTTAGAGAGAAGTTGTTCTAAATAGATAATAAAATGTTGGGTCACCGTGGATTGAAGTGTTAAAACTGAAAGTGAAAAGGTTAGGATTTTACACAGAAATGTAACGGAAATGCATGTGTATTGAAAACCTTACAAATGTATATCATTCACATATAAAGAAATCGAGGGTCCCTGTTGAAATCAAAGAGCAAAATTGTGAATTTGTTATTGTATCTAGTGATACAATGTATTTATATTAAATTCTTCTATGAAATTATATTCCTTGCATTATATATGTTTTGATTTAAGAGACATTAATTGTCGGAATGAGAATATGAAGAAACTAAATTCAAAGTAACATCGGTATTTTTTTTTTTCTAATAGAGATTTCAAACCATGGTTTTCAATCATTTTTTTTTCTTAGAATTTTTGTTAAATTTCCATGAATTTTTAATGAACAATTATTATATTGAATTCTACCGAGCAACCTTTCAATATATAGCAATAAACCCAGAGCCTTATAACCATTTTTTTCTATAGAATAATGCCGGGATAATAATAAATTAAAAAATCTACAATTACGAACTTTTAGGGGCCAAATATTTAAATTATAAAGCCTCCTATGAGTAAGACAGGGCCTTTACCTGAGTATAGTTACCCTTGGTTAGCTTGACAATTTCCAGTATTCATCAGACAAACACGAGAAAGTTATTGTAATTTTACATTTATTTTCAACGAGGTTGTTTTCTTATCATGGGAAAGAAGTATGACCATTTAGACCCGAATTTTGTTCGTATTTTGGGTATTTTTCAAAATATGCTAAAATGTTGTCTAAAATCGTGCAAGGTGGTAGGTGGTAGGTGTACTTCTAAGAAATAAGATTAATAAATGCCACACTTCTATGTTTTCTGGTGTATTTGCAGTCGAACAAAGCTTTAATAAGCCTTTTGTATACATTTAAGCTATTTTACAGTGTTTTAAAAGATGGTACTACCCATAGGACAACGGGAACCAAATTCATTTTTTGTCGTTGTGAATGTATAAACAAATAGCAGTTTATTTTGGTTCTGTAGGTCCTTTCAAATGGCAGTTTATTTTAGTTGTGTAAGTCCTATACTAAAAATTTCAACGAAAACCTACAAAAATTGGCAAGTCTTTCAAAATTACATTGTAAATGTAGTGGCAAGTTCATTAGCTGAATCTTTTATCTAAATGTATAAAAATGCATTTGAACTGATTTTGTTCTGATAGTGTATATATATGGCACGCGATAGTAACAAAAAAGCAGTATACCTAGTATTTCGAACGAAAATTAGGGTTTTTCGTGCGAAATACAAGGTATACCGCACGTTAACTAGGGGTTTCCTATCGGTATATATAGTGTTTCGCCAAAAACCCTTGTTTCCGGTTGAGATTGAACGGAAAATAGGGGTTTCAAACGAAAACCATAGTTTCCGATCGGTATCGGAAATTCGAGTTTTTACCGAAAACGCTATTCATAGTTTCAGCCAATTTAGACTGAGTTCAAACCGCTTCCTAAAAAAATTGATTTTCATTACTAATTATGCTAAATTTCATGATTCTGTTCTTATTCGCAACATATATATATGAAACTCATTTGACGTAAAATTTGCAAAACACCTAACTGTTTTTGTCATTTTCTAAAGAGTTAGTTTAAACCGCAGTCTAAAATTGTTACTTTTCATACCCTTTTAATGCCAAAATTCATCAAGTTTTTCCGTCATGAATTATTAAACTCCTTTGAAAGAATATTATGATGTGACATTTTCAAAAAAAAAAAAAAAAAAAAAAACTGAATTGTTTTTGTCATTTTTAATGACTGAGTTGAAATGCTGATTAAAAATGCTACTTTTCATAATTATTCTATACTAAATTTGATGATTTTATATTAAATTCTTTTATTAAATCTTTTTCCTTGCATTATATTTTTTTTTTTATTTAAGAAACATTAATTGTCGACATGAGAATATGTAGATAATTTCGCAACATATCAAACTCCCACACGAGGGTATAATAAAGTAAATTTTTCAAAACACTTAATTGGTTTTGTCATTTATAAAGAGTTAGTTTAAACCGCAGACTAAAATTTTACTTTTCATGCCTTTTTAATGCTTAAATTCATGACGTTTTTGCTTTGCGAATTATAAAACTCCTTTGAAAGGATATTGTGATGTAAAATTTTTTTAAAACACTGATTTTTTGTCATTTTTAGAGACTGAGTTTAAACCTCTGATTAAAACTCTTACTTGTCATACCTATTCTATGCTAAATTTAATGATTCTTTTTTCACAACATATCAAACTCCTTCGCAAGGATATAATGAAGTACAATTTTCAAAACACTGAATTGTTTTGTCATTTTTAAAGACTGAGTTTAAACTGCTGATTAAAGATCTTACTTTTTATAACTATTCTATGCTAAATTGGATGATTCTTTTTTATTTCAAAGCATATCAAACTCCTACGCAAGGATATAATGAATTAAAAATTTAAAAACACTTAACTTTTTTTTTGGACATTTTTAAAGAATTAGTTGAAACCGCAGACTAAACATTTTAGTTTTCATACCTTTTTAATCTTTTTAATGCCAAAATTCATCAAGTTTTTGCCTCATGAATTATTAAACTCCTTCGAAAGGATATTATGATGTAAAATTTTCAAAACACGGAATAGTTTTTGTCATTTTTAAAGACTGAGTTTAAACTGCTGATTAAAAATCTTTTTAATACCTATTCTATGCTTAATTTGATGATTTTTTACTTCGCAACATAACAAACTGCTTCCCAGGATATAATGAAGTAAAATTTGCAAACTTCATGCCGGGACTTATACATTCCCTATTTACTGTGAGGTATATTTCTCATACATAACTTTAACCAGAGTACACATCAAGTTATATGAAAATAAAAATCTTTCCTCCAGATATTGTTAAATTTAATATTTCTTAAAACTAATTCTAAAACGGCGATATTTCACAACTTTTAACTTGTTGAGGTGAATAAAGACAACGGGACGAGATCGATTCCTGAGCCATGACCTGAGAATCACACTCCAAAAGTGTCACAGGCACAACCCTATTTGATTTTTAACATATGATATCAAAAAGAAAAAAAATATATATATATATATATATAAGATAAACATTACGAAATTACAAAAAAAGAGAATAAACCGAATAAACGATTTTGATTGGTTTAATTAAACCCTGAATACCGTTTTCCGTTTCCTATTGGATGAACGTTAAATATCAAGTAGCAATTTCCGTATCTCGTTTCTCATTGGCTAAAACTATAAAGAGCGTTTTTAGCTCACCTGGGTCAGTGTAAGCTCTTGCCATCACTTGGCGTCCGTCGTCCGTCCGTTAAACTTTTCGTATTTTCATCTTCTCCTCTGAAACTACTGAATTCAACCAAACTTTACAGGAATGATGTATGGAAGGTCCTTAACAATGTTTGCTCATTTCGTTCTGATCCGACAAAAAACATGGCCGACAGCACGGAACATGGTTAAACATTGGACCATATGGGAAAATCACATTTTCATCTTCTGCTCTGAAACGGCTGAAGCAAATTCAACCAAACGTTACAGAAATGATGTATGGAAGATCCTTTACAAAGTTTGCTCATTTCGTTCCGATCTGACAAAAAAAAAACATGGCCGCCATCACGGAACTTAGGTTTATCATTGGACCCTATGGGAAAAATCATATTTTCAACTTCTGCTCTGAAACGGCTGAAGCAAATTCAACCAAACTTTACAGAAATGATGTATGGAAGGTCCTGTACAAAGTTTGCTCATATCGTTCCGATTTGACAAAAAATATGGCCGCCAGCGCAGAACTTAGGTTTAACATGGAACCTATGGGAAAAATCACATTTTCATCTTCTGCTTTGAAACGGCTGAAGCAAATTCAACCAAACTTTACAGAAATGATGTATAAAAGGTTTTTTACAAGGTCTGCTCATAACGTTCCGATCTGACAAAAAAAAAAAAAACATGGCCGCCAGCGCGGAACTTAGGTTTAACATTGGACCCTAAGGGAAAATCACATTTTCATCTTCTGCTCTGAAACCACTGAAGCAAATTCAACCAAACTTTACATGAATGATGTACTAAAGGTCTTTAACAAAGGTTGCTTGTTTTTTTCCTATCCGATAAAAAAAAACATGGCCGCCAGCACGGAACATGGTTAAACATTGGACCCTAAGGGAAAATCACATTTTCATCTTCTGCTCTGAAACCACTGAAGCAAAGTCAACCAAATTTTACATGTCCTTAACAAAGATTGCTCATTTCCTTCTGATCTGACAAAAAAAAAACATGGCCGCCAGCACGGAACATGGTTTAACATTGGACCCTATTGGAAAATCACATTTTTATGTTCTCCTGACTGAAGCAAATTCATCCAAACTTTTCAGGAATGATGTACCAGAGGTCCTTTACGAAGAATGCAAATTTTATTTCAATCTCACAAAAAAAAAATGGCCGCCAGTGCGGAACTTAGGTTTAACCTTGGACCCTATGGGAAAAGTCACATGTTAATCTTCTCCTCTGAAACTGCTGAAGCAAATTCAACCAAATTTACAGGAATGATGTACGGAAGGTACTTTACAAAATTTGCTCATTTCATTTCGATCCAACAAAAAACATGGCCTCCAGTGCAGAACATATAGTTGAACATCGTAGGGCGGTATGTGAAAACTATACTTTTCATTATCTTCTCTGAAACTATTTATGCAAATTTAACTAAACTGTGATGGGATTGTTAATGAAGGTCATTTGCAAAGATCACTCATTTCAATTGGATAAGACTAAAAACACTTGTGCCAATGGAGAACATAGCTTAATATTAGACCTCATTGGTAAAATACACCTTTTTTGGTCATGCATGGCATAGAAGCATTTAGTTCTCTTTAAACTATAATTTCCGATACCGATCGGAAACTATGGGTTTTCGTCGGAACCCTTAGTTCACATTCAATTTCGATTCTTAAGAGAATAATATGGAAAGCCATAATCAAAAACTAGTAAAAAATAAGAAGTACTAATTGCCAAAAATAACGAAATAACGAAATAAGAAGCCAAAGTCCACAGACAAGGCAAAAGTAAGAACACCAGAAGACGGAAGACAAAGACGCTACACAACCACAACACACAAACACTACAAATACAACAATAAAAACTAAAGCACCAAAAATGTAAACTCTCAAAAAGAGTGACATCAGGTGCTCCGGAAGGGTAAGCATGTCCTGCTCTGTATACAACACCCGTCATACTGTCAGTGGGTCAATCGAAGGTGAAGTCAGAATCGGTAATGTCAAATCCGGGAAGACGTTTTTGACACCGACATTTCATATCTATCTATGTTGTCATAGTGACGGCCATAGAATTCCGAATAGACGAAAGTAACAACGGATGAACATAGCCCTGCCGTAGCAGTTTTTGTGACAGTGCTTTTGCTCTTTTTACGTCACAGTATGAACTACAGCTACAGTAGCAAATTATTTGCATATACACTCCATATATTGGAGAGGTAGGTAACTATATAACTAGGTAACTAGATAACATCGCTGCTGAGAAACGGCAAGTACACAATTTGGAAGTCCAATCATCACGTTTGTCTTATAACCTAGATTTCAGACGTCCATGTTTGTCCATGTATAAGAAATGGTCGAAGTATGAAGCAGAATCGTGTGTATCGGTTGTCTCTTTAGTTCACTGGGGTAGAATTGATGTACATTTTCTTAAAATCTCGGGCTATTAAAAGAAAGTACATCGTCTATATAGTTGAATCTGAAATTAAATGTCTGGGCCAGTTGTTTTTGTTTCTGTTACATGTATATTAGCCCTTGTAAAAACTTCGCTTCATACGAATAAAGGAAAGGTCAGATAAAAGTGGCGCCAAATTTGGTCCCATAGGAATCCCTACTGATTGTTGAAAAACACGGCCTCCACATTCAACAAAAATGTTTTCGGCCAAAAATTCAACCATCTTTATCACGTCATTTTCAAACGATTTCTTGTTTGACTCAGTATGGATCTTAACAAAATATGTTTTATCTTTTCCTGTTACCCAATAAGAATACCTGCGTTCTCCGTTTTTTGTACAGAAACATTGATGTATTAGATCGGAAGTTAGGAAATTACTGTTTTAAGTATATTATGTGGAAGGGTAGAAAAATCAAATATTTGAATGCTATTGTAGTATGCAAGACTGATTGAGGATCCACATCTGATTCACGCCGCTCGTAGAATTATAGGATTTTTCGCAGTGACTTTTCAGACCATCTCTAACTGCAGTCAATAAAGTGGTAAGGAATTTGGATAGGGGCTTAGTGGTGCAACTGACAGATCGTTCTATAAATCTCTGTTTTTAGGGATTTTTTTAAGCTTAAGCACGCAGTAAATGTTATCTTCATCCACTTTTATACCGAAGGATGCTAACACAGAAGTGTGATTTGTGATTATATCGTTCTTAGATATTATAGTTAGGGTGTAAGTAGGATTGCCGGATGCCAAATGACATGTTAAAGCAGTTTTCGAGAATATTTAATGCATTCCCAAACAAGCATGCCGAGGGAAATAAATTCACGGCAAAATTGCCATGCCTCTTTATAGGGTTATTCCTGGGACGATGAATCTTTCTAGGGTTATTCAGTCCTAAATGATAGGTTTGTAGTACAAACATTTAAAAGTTTGGCATTATTCTCCAGGGAATAAAACAATTATTTCACGGACGTTGTAAATCTCTGGGGTTTTGCCAGGCTGGCAACAATTTAGAAAAAAACACTATCCATTTTATGTAACTATCTACTATTACTGCACCAAAAAGAATATATTACAAGTATAAACTTTCCAAAAAAAGCTTGCCGCTTTTCCGCATTTAATTATTTTCCTTTAATATTGTCTATGATTGTGTAGAGGAGTTCCCAATATCCATATATTTTTGTAGAGTAAATATTGCAGACAGTGGTTTATATATAGGCTGTGAAATAATATCTCTCCCTTGTGCAAAGAATTGACGTAGTGATATTGTAAACCCTATACAATCACTATCAGTAAGTTATAGATATTTGCCCGAGTCGCCCCCAAATTCTACCAACTCGCCCAAATCAATGAATAATAACTTTTGAATACCATCTCGTCCCACCATAGATTCACGTCACATTAACTTTTTTCATCATATTAAATACAATTCAGTGTTTATTTGAAATTTCCCACAGGTATTGAGTTAAACTGGTTTTTAGAAGTTAAAATAGCTCGCTTTCATAATTAGTTTGGTTAGTTTTGTTAGATTTAGGGTTGAGCTTTTGTGTATGGGTAAGGGTTACATATAGGGTAAGGAACTTAGGGTTTTATAGATAGAGTTAGGATTACAGGCAGGGTAAGGGTTATGGTTAGAGATAGGGTTAGGGTTAGCTCTGATAGGAGCAAATAAGGTAATATTAAACCTGGTGGAGAAGACTCCTGTAACGATTATCAGTTGGACATTTATTTGTGTCGCACATTCATTGGGTGAGATGACCTGACGCTGATTGGACGAGCTTGGTGTAAATTATGAATTGGACGACGGTGTGCTGGAAATGGGGGCGAGCTGGAAGGGGCGAGTTGACTTGAATTGCATCGTTTATCTTTGAAATGTTTGTCAGCATAACGATTTCAAACGCATACATGAGCGTCATACTAGCATTGGATCATTTACGAGTTAACCCGAAACTTAACGATCCAACAGGGAGTTTGACCAAAGCCGCTTCTAAGGAGAAGCGGCAATTAGATATATACGGTTTAAATGGAAGTAACATCCGGGGGGCGTCCTTCCATTTCTCATGATCCCTTACTTGACAACCACTCTAGTTAATATACTTAAACTATACAATATTTTTGGATAAAATTAGAAATAATTTTGCAAGATTTATGGGACCTTAATCGCTAATTTTAAAAACAAATTGTTTCACATGTAACGCTCTAACTTGACTACATTTTCTTCAACCCACTACTTTTTTGTAGATCCGAAAGTTTCTTGCAGTAGTTATGAAACTGTAACTCGTCAATGTTCAGGCATTTTTTTTTCAAAATGTTACCTTCTAACTTGCCAACCATTAGGGCTTTTCTCTACAATCTTTGTAGTTTATAGGATATGATAAATTTTCGTTTGTCGGTTTTTTAGACTTGAGTTGTTAATTTATCACATTCTATCAATTACCTTGTAATTTTCCGAAACTGTTGGGTATGATTGTCTTACGATATGTATATTTTTTGTTAAATTTCATATTTCTTGTAAGGTTTATTGGAGTTTATTCGCTTATTATACGTCATTTTTTCAAACGTGGCGTTTTACTTTATTAACCCCATGCCGTCAGCTCATTTCAAATTTTGTCGGGTTATTCATTAAAGAGATATCGAACTTGATAAGAAGATTAATTTTTTGAAATTGAAAACCCCTTCACCAAATTATATACAGTACAGGTATGATATTCGACTAGGCATAGCTTATTTTTTATTCACTAAAATAGATGTGTTCAATTGGAATTAGTATCTGCATGTAAAAGCAAAAAATGCAAAAATAATAGGCTACCATACGATATTATTAATTGATTAAAACCGTTTAAAACATAATACTATTCTGTAGTTTACGTCACATCCATTTTTATAAAATTAGAAATACGTCAATCCTTGACGCGTAAAAACCTATGCTTCAAATCAACATTATAAAAATACTTAATTATTTACATACTTTATCTGTAATGTTTAAAAAAAAAATTTAAGAATGAAGTGCTTAACAAATGAATAATTCATGAAACCTGGCTATATCAAATTCTATCCATCCATTTGGTTTACCTACATGTACAATCAGAGGGTAGTTTCTGATGAAGACGCAGACTCGGGCATAGCAATACTTTTTTGGTAAAGTAAATGAGAACCGAACCGTCAGTTAAAGGAACGAACAATCCATGGACAATAACAACACCGGAAACACTATCAAACAAGGACACCACTTAAGTACGGTTAATCAATGAGCGGTAAAAGAACAACGGGAGTAGATTTCCGAAGGAACAAGGGATGTGGTTACAAAATGGTGAATGAAAGGATATGGAGTAAATGTACATGAGACAAAGTCTCTACAAATACATGGTTAAAACAAGAAAAGGAAAACAACGCTTTTATTGTTGTCCAAAACACGACAAAAACAATACAGAAAAAATACAGATTGATGCTTGCAACCGTTAAATTAGCTTTGAGATATAGAGACCTGGAAATTTTACATACTTACTGGCCTCGCACTGATACTGCCGATGTCTACTGAAATATATGACGATTCTTGACCAAACCCCTTGAGAAGTTTTGAGTTTGATTTTTCTTCCGTAGTGCGACAGAATTTTTCCAGTAGACTAGGCTCCTCTAGCTAGCCGGCAGATTAGCGGCGACCACCTGTTGACCAATCTTTCAAAATTATGTGTTGTCATGTTCTCTCCTTTCAGGATTGTGGTCATGGAGTTAGTAGTCTACCTGTATTTGGTTTTATTCGTATGTTTACTAAACTATAATGAAACGGGACAGATAAAGGGGTGGTTTGGGTACCCATAAACCAGTTTAACCCTGCCGCTGGCTTTTGTTAATGCTAGTACCAAGTCCGACTGTCCCGAGTTCCTATCGTTGTTTCAGTTTGTCTTTTGTCTTATTTGTGTTTTTTTCTGTGTGGTTCCCTGGCATATTGTGGCATGTGGTCATAATTTTCAGCCATTGTAGGGGGTTCCTATTGTCTCTTTTAATTCATAAAAAACTACAACATACAGAGCAAAGGCACTTACCGTGTGTCTTCCATAAAAATAAGGTCTCAAATGCAATCAAAAAGTATTACATTTATCTACACTTTATACGGTTTAAAGTGTTTTTAATTGATGTTGATAAGTACTAGCTTCGATTTTAGTCGTAATTGTAGCAATAATTATGCTGACAGTTTGGAGGGGTTCACCCTGCTAGTACAAAACAAGTTTTTGGCGAAATTGCTCGCTTTTGTATATAGTCTTAAGCTTGTTATTTTAGCCTAATCTTCATTAGCGTTACATCTGGTGTGTACATAAATATGTCGAGCAAAAAATTTGAATCAATTCATATAGACTAGGATCTTAATGTTGGTCTTGGTTTGGTTGGAAATATGATGGGTAGGAGGCATTAGTACTGCTGATGAGGAATTCATTTCCGAAATGGCCATACAGCTCATTAAAATTATTGCAGTTGGAGTTAACATATGTGTTATGATCTCATGTTCATTTACTCCATATCCTTACGTGAAATATTTAATACAGGAGTTTGTCTTTTATTGCAGTGTGGAGTTGGTAAAACAATTCCCCGTGGTAGAGATATATGCTCTTTATTTTTCTTAGATATAGTGTACTTGTACATGAGATAATATCTTATGTGTGCACTTTGTTCAATTTCTATTATCTAAATTTATGGAAATTCTAAAACTTAAGGATTAACTCCCTCCATCGCAGTTTTGTCCTTAGCTATATTTGATATTACTGATTATTCGGATTTCGTTCAGTTTTATTCATTTTAAACATTTTTTTTTTGAAATTATGGATTTCCTTTGTTTGGGTTCTAGTGCTGCTGATGAGGAATTAATTTCCGAAATGGCCATACAGCTCATTAAAATAATTGCAGTTGGAGTTAACATATGTGTTATGATCTCATACTCATTTACTCTATATCCTTTCGTGAAATATTTTAAATAAGTTTTCCTGTAAGCTAAATTCAAATTAAAAATATTCTAACAATTAACATAAAAAATGATATAACATATAATCACAATCAAAGACCAATTTCAAAAATTTTATTATGACATCAAAATTGGTATTAGTGTTTAATTGGAAATAAAAGAGGTGTTGGACATTCAGGTATCACAGTCCCGATTTTGCAACATGCAATGAAGGGATATGTAGTAGATTCGGGTTTTCCAATTTCCTTTTCCGACTAGGCTCCTTGAGCTAGCCGATATATTAGCACTCCTTGACCGATATTTCAACATTACGTTTTGTCCCCATTCCCTTTTCAAGATTGTTGTTGAAGAGTTAGTAGTTTACCTGCTTTGGGTTTTATTCGTATGTTTCTTATACTATAGGGACACAGGACAGAGAAAGGGGAGGTTTCGGTACCCATAAACCGATTTGATCCTACCGCTGGCTTTTGCTAGTGCCGGTACCAAGTTCGGATGTTCAGTTTTTTTCTTTTTCTTGAGTTTTTCTTGTTCAGTTCAGTTTTTTGTCTTTTTATTGAGTTTTTCTTGTTCAGTTCCTAGGTACATTTTGGCATGTGAGTATCTATTTGGGCCATTGTAGGTATTTCCTGTTATCTTTTTATTCTATTTTTCCTATCGTTATTTTTGTCTGTCGTTCGTCTTCATTAGTGTTTTTCTAATTCAGTTCACTTGTGTATTGCGGCATGTGATTAAAGTTTTGACCAATGAAGGTGTTTAATGTTTGATATTAAATGCAAACTGAAAAATAGAGCAGTGCTCAAGGTCCCCCGCCTTAGAGTTGTATGTTAGATGAATGGAGTTTTTTTTACCTGTTGCCAGCTTTGAGTGCAATATCCTCAAAAACTGAAAGATACAACAAAAATGTGTTGGCATTTTCATGAAAGCATTCAAGGAAAGGAATCCAACGAGGAAAATCCCATCGCATTGGATAAAAAAAAAAAAAAAAAAAAAAAAATTGGCACCCCTACCACCCCCAACACCTTTGACCCAAATTATCTTGAAAACGGTAAGAGAAACCAGAAATCTGTTGGAATTTGTTTGAAAGCATTCATTGAGAGGAATCTAATGGAAAAAATCCCATCGAAATCGAATAAAAAATAAAAATTTCCCACACGGACCAAATTTTGGTGCAATAAATTCTATTTTTAGAAATTGTGACCTTGACCTTTGACCTACTGACCCCAAAATCGATAGGGTTCTTGCCCTTACCTATTCCTTCCATCTGTATAAGTTTTGTTTCAATCGGGCAAGGGATACTCAAGTTATCATCCGGAAACGACATCCGGAATGACGGAATGACGGAATGACGGAAAGGCGAATTCTATAGTCCCCCGCTTTCGCGAAAGTCGGGGGACAACAAACTAGCAACAAATAAACTGGAAAACAAAACTATTGAACAACTCTTTTATTGTTGATCTTCATCTTAAAGTCACCATCGGCCTTTAACAATGAGCTTTGCTAATACCTTATAGTAAGCTTAAGAGGGCCCCGTGGACCGGTTTCAGCTTAATTAATTGCTAAATCCCGAGCAAAGCTACATCCATGACTTTGTTCCCATGGATGCGGTATCGTCAATGAAGATAAAATTGATTGGCAATGTGTTTTTTCCATTTTTGTAACCTTTTGCAACACCTAAAGCTGACCAGCAATTATAATTAACTTTAATGATCATATGAACAAATAAAGGGATATTGAGTTAATGTACGTTGGACAAAAATGCTTAAATACATGTTAAGATTTGAATTCATTTGTGTAGGTTATCGATGCTTACACAACTTTGCAGTCGAGATTATACTCTTTCAATTTTTGTACAAAATGTAACCCACAATTTATTAAACTTGGCGAATTTTTTAATCTCTTTTCATTTGCTAATTATACTACTCAACAAAAGAAACGATACACAGTTAATTTTGTAAATATTTTTGTATTTCGCAATTTAAAGTTTTTATTTTGGTTTATTTATGTATTCAACGCCAAAACGCATTTGTTTATTCCATTTTTAGATCAATTCCGAAACGGATACGATGAAAATCCGGAATGGAATTTTTTCGCCCTATGATCGAGTTTGCAGTTAACGGACGGATGATTTAAATTGTTTGATGTCAATAATCGGGACACTTCATCAGATTAACAATTTGCCATTTCAAAAAGTTGAAAACAATGTCTCATTTCGATGCCCCGTTCAATCCAAAATCAACGTGAACAATGAATTATCGCGATCAGACCTTCGATCTTGATTTTTGCACTCGCAATTAATCGTTATGCGAAAAGAAGAACAAACTAAGGACTTTTGATTAATCTGAAGCAAATGTGACCATCAAATGATTAATCACGTGACAGCGGGGCATATGAGACGTCACAACGTCAACATCGCGTAACACGCTTTTACACTTATAAGAACGGAAGTTGAAATCGGAAACTACGCCCGAGGGATTCATGATTGACATAACAACAGAATTTGGATGTCCACCGGTTCGAAAATGTGATGGTTTGGTAAAAAGAAAATATAGACATTCCCACTATTTAGGTCTGCAAAAAGAAATTCCGGATGATGACCTTGACCGTGACCGGAGAGGGTTCAGAATTTTTAGAGACATTTTTTGGGCATAAAGTTAATTCTTACATGCAAAAAATACATTTCATCTACGAATTGTGGTTCTCTGCTAGAAATTTAAATGTTAATATTAATAAAATCTGTGTATCGTTTCTTTTGTTGAGTAGTATATAAAGTTGACATCGCTGTAGGATGTATTAGAAGCAATGGTTTAATAAATGACACAGAGTAAGAACGTTTATATAGCTGTCATACATGGAAAACCACCAAAATAAAAATATGAAATAAAGCTAAAATCTAAAAAAAAAAATTTATGTTCTAGAAAGAAGAGGCCTAAATTTTCGTAGTTAACTCCTTTTACGAGGGTGAAAAAGGAACAGGTACATCACCGTGGACCAAGACACGTTGGAGACGACATAAGTGACACGTGTCTCGGTCCACGGTGGAGTACCTGTTCTTTTTTCACCATCGCAAATGGAGTTATTTTTATTTTGTTTAATAAACGACAATATGGTTATTTTTTGTTAGCTCACCTGGTCCAAAGGACCATGTGAGCTATTGCCATCACTTGGCGTCCGTCGTCCGTCGGCGTTAGCTTTTTCACATTTCAGGCTTCTTCTCTGAAACCATTTGGCAGACTGGAAACAAACTTGGCAGGAAAGTTCCTTGGATGGTCCTCTACAAAATTGTTGTTTTTCGTGCCGATCGGAAATTCAATATGGCTTCCCTGGCCAATAATGTGTTCTGATTGGCTGAATTTCAAAGATCTTCTTGTCAGAAACAATGGGACTAATTGAACCATAACTTTGTAGGAATGTTCCTTGGATGGTCCTCTACAATGCTATTGTTTTTTTTGTCGATCTGAAATCCAAGATGGCTGCCACCGAGGAACATAATTTAACATTGGACCCTATGGGGAATATTTTTAAAGGTTTTCTTCTCAGAAACCGAAGAAGCCATTGAAAATGTTTCGTTCCAGAAATGTTCCTTGGGTGGTCCTATACAAAGCTATTGTTTTTTTTGGCAATGTGAAATCCAAGATGGCCACCACCGGAAACATAGTTTAACATTGGACCCTATGGGTAATATATTCAAAGGTTTTCTTCTGAGAAACCAAAAAAAAAAAGAGATGAAAATGTTTCATTCAAGAAATGGTCCTTGGATAGTCCTCTACAAAGCTGTTGTTTTTTTTGCCAATCTGAAATCCAAGATGGCCACCACCGAGGAACATAGTTTAACATTGGACCCTATGGGGAATATTTTAAAAGGTCTTCTTCTCAGAAGCCTTAGCAGCCAGTGAAAATGTTTCATTCCAGAAATGTTCTTTAAATGGTCCTTTACAAAGCTGTTGTTTTTTTTGCCAATCTGAAATCCAAGATGGCCCCACCGTGGAGCATAGTTTAACATTGGACCCTACTGGAAATACATTCAAAACAGTTTATTCTTTCCAGAATATAGTTTCTTTTTTTCTTTTGTTTGTTGTTTTAACTTGTGTTAATTAAGACCGAAGTATTTCTTAGATTCTTCCGTACCAAAGCTGTATATATCGATGAAATCCGGACTTATGGTTTGTGACCCCAACTGCCACCAAACATGGTTGCCACCAATACTGAAAACAGAAAATTTGACAAAAAATTCAGAAAAATTCTGTGTTGGGCCAATTGCTACCAAACTTTGTACAAACAATACATTTGTGATTCCCTTAAGAATTATGGTTCATCACCCCAACCAATACCAAACATGACTTCCACCATTACTAAAAAACAGAAAATTTGACAAAAATTTAATAACAGAATTCTGAAAATCCTGTACAAGGCCATTTGTTACCACATTTTGGGGGAGAGACACATTTTGTATTTAATGTAATATGCTGACACAAAATTTTCGTTTCACTTTTTAGCTCACCTGGCTGAAAGCCATGTGAGCTATTGCCATCACTTGGTGTCTGTTGTCCATCGTTAACATTTCACATTTTAATCTTCTCATCTGAAACCACTGAACCAATTCCAACCAAACTTTGCATGGATGATGTATGGAAGGTCCTTTACAAAGTTTCCTCATTTCTTGCTGATTGGTCAAATAACATGGCTGCCAGAAGCAATTCTTTTTTCTAATTGGCCGATTTTCAAATATCTTCTCTGATACTACAAGGCCAAATGTTTTGAAACTTTATAGGAATGATGACTCAAAGGTTCTCTACAGAAATTCCTCATTTCGTAATGATGGGGTGGCAGTGGTGGCAATAACATTGCGGCATTGGTGGCACATAGTTTTGCATTGAAGTCTATGGGAAATTGCATTTTAACCGTCTCTTTTGAAACTGCTTTAGAAGCCAATTCTAACCAAACTTTGTATGAATGATGTATAGAAGGTCCTTCAAACACTGTTTTAATTTGGATTGTTCCATGACTACTGTTTGGAATGAAGATTTCCTTTAAACATACACTTAGTATACACACATTCTAAAATGGGCACATGTTAACCAGGTGAGCGATACAGGCTCAGGTGAGCCTCTAGTTACTTTCACCCAGTCATTGATTGAATAAATGAATTGAAAGAACATGCATTTCAGGAGAAAGGAGTAATCATTCGTGTAATAAGCATATTGATTTGTTGTTTATGAAACGATGAAATAATTAAAAATGAGATTAACCAGTTTGCATAAATATAATATGGTACTTACAAACCGTTTTAAGTATTCTACATTACTCATGGATTTGTAATTCGATGTTGTAATAATATTTTATTACCATTGAATTAAAGTTTATTTTGCTCTACAAATAATTCAGATTGGCAGGATTTTCCCCCAAATATATCATGTAAACTGTTATACTAGTAGGTGGAATATTTGTCACATACATTTTGAATATGTGTGAGCGTATTTTGTTTTGTTAATATAATCTGTTTGATGATTAACCTGAGTATTACGACAGTACCCCCTGCAGAGCTATTGTATTTCAGTCCGTATAACGGGTGTTACCGGTTAGTTTCATGTACTCTCAGTCTGACGTCAATTTAACTAATTTCTTAAATTGTATTGAAAGTATAGTACAACTTATGTCACAAATATGTTTGTTTTAAAAATAACCTTCATTTCAAGTATTTGTTAGTGTGATCTAAGTTTGATTTAGCATTGAAACATTGCGCTACGGAGGGCACATGGTATGAATGACAATTTTGCATGTATATCCCTTATCAGTGTCTGCTGAAAAATTATTTTGGAAAAAGCAGTGTATGCTCTGGGATTTGAACCTGGAACTGTGCGCACAATTTTTACTGCGCTAAATTATTGAGCTATTGGAACACTTAATATTTATTGCTTACTAAACAGTTTTATTTAAAAAGTTTACGTTTGTGAAGCTCGTTATTTTTACAATCTCAATAGAGAAATTGGCTCCTTCTTCAATTTAATTACCTTTTGACAATTTTTTTTTCTGTAACGCCCTATTTATACTTATACTTTAAGGTCGTTTTGATGAGATTTGTCTATTTTAAAAATTCTAATAAGCAAAACTGTTCTTCAAATTACATATAAAAAAATTTAGACCAACTCGTTATTGACACCAGATTTTCAATTTTCATTCTTGTATAAGTATTTGTCATTTCCTTGGGCGATTTAGTTTCACTTTTGCTGGTTTTTTTTCAAAGATTGATCAATTTTATTAAAATTTTTAGAATTTAATCAACCTCATTAAACATGTAGTAATTTCTGGTTTTGAAAGGTTCTTTGAACAGTGGTCTATATCGAATATAATACGTTATAGTTATGAACTTTGATTTCAACAGATTAGAGTTGATTGAATAGAAACTGGATTTCGGTAACAATGTACATACAATAGATTCTGGATTTGGCATACAATAAACGAGATTTTTTTTCCGGGATCATATTCAAATACCTGTAAATTTTCCTGCCGTAAAATGAGTTCAAAGGAAAAATATTTTACCAATACGTTTCATAGCCATATCAACTTCATTCTTTTTTAAATGGAGTATATCACATAAAGAGTTAAATCTGGCTATATTGGTGCAATATCAGGAAAAAAACAAAAAACAAAACATTACCTCATTCTTTGATGTTCTTTCGCTATTAATCTCGTTACAAGGTATGCATCTGGAAGGAGCTTGTTTTTTTACTTGTTAGCTTCTAGTACTGGTTCACCGTAATAAAGCAGTCTGTAATCTATTCGCTTTCTTTTTCGAAGAACGTGTACATTTGCCCTATCTTTTTATTACCTAACGATATTGGGTGGCGAAAAAAAAACAACATTTTGTCGTATACTTTTTGTCTGTTGTTTCATTCATGTTTATATACAAGTTTTATAAATTACAAAAATACATAAATAAATAAATAAAATAAAATGAATAAAAATGTGTATACAAATAAATAGATAAATATTATCAATAAGTACAAATGTCTAATTTCCGACAAATAGGTTGTTATTTCGGGTATTATTGGTATCAAATCAGATACACAAGTGATATTATTCAATATGCTTTGTACAGCGATGGAAACGTTCAACATTCCCTACCACACGCACACGATTCACACGATGAACGCACACGATTCACACATTGAGCGCACACGATTCGCACGATGAACGATACAGAAAGTTCTCAATCGTGTATCGTGTACCGTGTAACGTGCACCGTGTCGGTTAAATAATCTTATATATTTTCATGAAACGAACTCGAAATAAAAAAATATGAGTGGGCAATAAAAGTCGAGAGTCTTAAAATTTGACAGTATAAATAAAATGGTAATTTACAATGTGATACATATAGATAAAACAACTTTTAATTATGACAAAAGTAAATAGTCGGTTTTCCGTATGAAACAGCATTTATGACATCAGTGTTGCAATCTTTCTCTCGGAAACTAACTTGTCTCCACTTTTGCCGTAACAATATCATAATAGGGTCGGCTAAAAAAACTTAAAATTGTTTAATTTTGTCAGCAAAAAATAAATAAATAAATAGATAAATAAAAGAAATAATAAATGAAATAAACAATGTAAATAAAAAAAATAATTTAAGTGAAATAAGAAAGTCCTGATATATAGTAATGAAAGATGCTGCAAAATCAGCCACAATTACCTAAGAAAAGAAACATTACTTTTAAATTACATTTAGACAACACTGAAACTTTCCATAATTTAACAATAAATATTCTGTCTATCTTATTTTATACCAGTGTCCGTAATACTAAAACTTTATGAAATTTAAACATAAATATAAAGGAAAGGGAGTGTTTTCTGTATTTAATATTATACCGCTGTCCGCAATACTAAATTTGGTAAAATTTAACCATAAATGTAAAAGAAAGCGAGCAATTTCTGTATTTAATATTATATTGGTGTCCGCAATACTAAAACTTTATAAAATTTAACCATAAATATAAAAGAAAGGGAGCTTTTTCTCTATTTAGTATTATATATGTATACCGGTATCCGCATACTAAAACTTTATAAAATTTAACCATAAAAAAAAGAAAGGGGGCTTTTTTTCTATTTAGTATGATACCGGTGTCCACAATACTAAACTTAATAAAATTAAACCATAAATATTAAAGAAAAGGAGCCTTTTCTCTATTTAGTATTATACCGGTGTCCGCAATACTAAAACTTAATAAAATTTAAGCATAAATATAAAAGAAAGGGAGCTTTTTCTCTATTTAGTGTTATACCGGTGTCCGCAATACTAAAACTTTATAAATTTATAACCATAAATATAAAAGAAAGGGAGCTTTTTCTCTATTTAGTATTATACCGGTGTCCGCAATACTAAAACCTTATAAAATTAAACCATAAATATAAAAGAAAGGGGGCTTTTTCTCTATTTAGTATTATATATGTATACCGGTATCCGCAATACTAAAACTTTGTATAATTTAACCATAAATATAAAAGAAGGGGAGCGTTTTCTGTATTTTATATTATACCGGTCTCCGCAATACTAAAACTTTATAAAATCTAACCATAAATATAAAAGTAAGAGAGCTTTTTCTCTATTTAGTATTATACTGGTGTGCGCAATACTAAAACTTTATAAAATTTATCCATAAATATAAAACAAAGGGAGCGTTTTCTGTATTTCATATTATATCGGTGTCCGCAATACTAAAACTTTATAAAATTTAACCATAAATATAAAAGAAAGGGAGCTTTTTCTCTAGGTAGTATTATACCGGTGTTCGAAATACTAAAAACCATAAATATAAAAAAGGGCACTTCTTCTCTATTTTATATTTTACCGGGGTCCGCAATACCAGAAGTCGATGTTATTTAACAATTAATATAAAACAAAGTGTACTTTTTCTCTATTTTATATTATACCGGTGTCCGCAATACAAAACTTTATAAAATCTAACCATAAATATAAAAGAAAGGGAGTATTTTTTGTATTTGATATTATACCAGTTTCCGCAGTACTAAATATTTATAAAATTTAACAATAGATATAGAAGAAAGGGAGCTTTTTTTCTGTTAAGTATTATACTGGTGTCCGCAATAATAAAACTTTATAAAATTTAACCATCATTTTAAAAGAAATGGAGCTTTTTCTCTATTAAGTATTATACTGGTGTCCGCAATACTAAAACTTTATAAAATCTAACAATAAATATAGAAGAAAGGGAGCTTTTTCTCTATTTAGTTTTATACTGGTGTCCGCAATACTAAAACTTTATAAAATTTAACCATAAATATAAAAAAGGGAGCTTTTTCTCTATTTAGTATTTTACCGGTGTGCGCAATACTGAAACTTTATAAAATTTATCTATAAATGTAAAAGAAAGGGAGCGTTTTCTGTATTTAATATTATAACGGTGTCCGCAACACTTAAATTTTATAAAATTTAACCATAGATATAAAAGAAAGGGAGCGTTTTCTCTATTTAGTATTATATCGGTGTCCGCAATACTAAAACTTTATAAAATTTAACCATAAATCTAAAAGAAAGGGAGCTTTTTCTTTATTTATTTTTATACCGGTGTTCGAAATACTAAAACTTCACAGTAATTGAACCATAAATATATAAAAAAAAACAGGGCACTTTTTCTCTATTTTATATTATACCGGTGTCCGCAATACTAAAAGTTGATGTTATTTAACAATAAATATAAAACAAAGTGTACTTTGTCTCTATTTTATATTATACCAGTGTCTGCAATACTAAAAACCATAAATTTAAAAGAAAGTGCATTTTTTCTCCATTTTTTATTAAACCAGTGTCCGCAATGATTAAACCGTATAATAAGTTTCATCTGATTAGGCTTCTATTCTTCTACTATATTGAACAGCCTGCATTATTAAAATTGAATATTTAATGTTGATTAAATTAAGGTTTGCGTTCCTAACCAACAGGGACAGTCCCTGTAACCAATAACTGTTTTTGTGACAAAAAATCGGCAGTGATACTTAATCTGATATTTTATTTTCTTCTTGTAAAATCGGCGGTTGAAGAGGGAACTTCTGTCCATTTTTGTAAGGGGGACTTTAAATGTTCTATTTTAGCAATTTATATTACCTAAATTATTGTAATGGATACTAGAGCTTTAGGTTACCATAGAAACCAAACAAGAAAATTGAGATTTTAGAAAAAAGTATTCTCATTCCCCGTTTTATGTCTCTTTCGTTTACGGTCTGCAGATACGTTATGTTCATAGTCGTCCATTACCTCAGCCTTACTTTTGTTTGTATTTTGTATCTGTGTCCGCCCAACACCCATAATCGCAGCCACATCTCTCGACCTTTTGCTGTTTTCCAAAAGTTTCACAACTTCTACTCGTTGTTCTAGAGTCAAAACTTTCCTCGACATTTTGACAGATCTTTTACTTATGAAATTAAAATCTACTCACCTGTTCACTTACCCGTAAAGTATTACACCCAAATAAACCCTTTATCAATCATTAATTTAATCAAACACTCATTAGATTAATTATCCCACATTATCCTACCTGTCTTCGGGGTATTTGTTGACATTTTTATTTACATCGTTATAAGGGAGATAATCAAAACACATGATCACATAAGTCACGTGACCGCTTAATAATGACAGACTACGATTTCAGGGTGGAAATGCCTGACCGCTGACCGCGTAAGTAAAGTGACCGCTTATTCGAGTTAAATTTGAACGTAAAAATGACCGGGGGGATTGGGAACTGGCTGGGTAAGAAAGGTGGCTGTTTATTCAGGGTGACCGTTAGGGCAAGTTTGACTGTATTACCTAAATTATAAGGGGCACCCCTGCCCACATTTTGTTTCAATTCTGGTATGAAATGGGTTGTAATTGATAGTGGAACTTTTGGTTGCCATGGAAATCAAACCAAACTGTACTTTCACCTTAAGTATTCTTTTACGATTTCAGCAATATGTATTTACTTAGTTATGAGGGGAACCCCTGTCCAATGATTTTTGAAAGGGGACAAAAACACTGCTAATGCCTTAGTTTTTAAGAACACTTTACCCGTTTAGTTTACGTAGTTTGACGATCGTGCATTCACGGATTATCGGGTAAAACAACATGGATGTAGCGTTGTCCGACGTCTAGCAATATATTCCGTTCAAACTGGTGCTAGAGGCCGTCACGAACTCGTTATGAGGTATGAGTAAAGCTCATTGTTGAAGGCCTAATGGTGATTTCGAGAAGAAGAAATCAATAAAAGCGTCGTTTCATTGCTGAATTTTTCCAGGTATTTGATGAGATTTTATTTGCATTTACTCCATATCCCTTCATTGTTAATTCTTGATCCTTTTTGTTATAGTGTTTTGTTTTCGTCATTTTGTCTCAATTTGTGTTGGATATGAATTTCCATGATTTTAATATTTTTGATTTTGAAATCCCCCTTTTCATCATTTTTGTTTTGGTATTTGTTTGCCAATGTATTACTTCAGCAATATGTATTACTTGGACCAATAGGAGAACCCCAACCCAAATCTGTTCTCAATGGTATTCTGATATAGTTCTAATGGACATTGGAGCTTTTATTTGCAATGGAAGCCAAACAATAACACTGACAGTATAAAAAGCATTCTGTTACATTTTTATAGCAATATGTATCAACTAGATTATAAAAGGAACCCCTGCAGAATATTTTTGGCAAAGGGGCTATTTTTTCAGCAATATGAACTACAAACATTATAAGAAAAACCATGCCCAATTGTTTAAAAGGTGATGTAACTGAATGGGTTGTAAGGGAGAGTTTAGTTATTGATTGCTATGGAAACCAAATATAAATACTGAAATATTTTATTTTTAATATAATTTTGCGTTCAGGCATCTTGAGCACCCCTTTGTTCTGAATGTTGTGGTTTCTGGTTCTGTGCTTTGTGTCTGTCTGGCGTCATTGTTTTTGTGTCTAACGTCTTTGTTTTCTATGTTCTCGTTTTTGCCCTGTCTTTGGACTTCGATTTTTGCAAATTTCACCCCTTTGTTCCTTCGGTATTCTACTGCCGTTGTTACGAAGCAATTCTTAATCTAAGGAGTAACACAAACGATATTGTAACAGTTAATGGTGTCTGCTGGTCTATTTTTTCATCTTGAAATTGACAAAACAGGTACACTACAAACAAGGCTATATGACAAACGCGATTACTTCACTTTTCCAATAGTTAACTTCCCCTTTCTTTGTAGCAACATTCCAAAAGCACCAGCATACGGAGTTTACATCTCCCAACTCATTCGCTACTCAAGGACCTGTGGTCGATACAGTGACTACCTTGATTGAGCTCGGTTGCTTACAAATAGGCTACTTAAGCAAGGGTATGTTGCCCATAACTTGAGGTCATCACTACAGAAGCTTTACGGTCGACATCACGATCTTGTGGACCGCTATGAGATATCTGTTTCCAAAATGACAACAGATCTTTCTCTTTGCCACTAAAATTTGATTTTCCTCCACCGGATTCGACTTTACTACCGGAGTTGACATGTTCAACACGGCGGGTGTCTTATTAGAAGCAGGAGATGCTTACTCTACCGGTGCACCTGATCTCACCCATGGTTTTTATTGGGTCCGTGTTGTTCATTTTTGTATATGTGCGTGTCATTTTCTGTTCTGGGCCGTGCTCATGTTATGTCTTCGTTTCTTCGTTTTTCCGACGTTGTCATTGTCCTTGGATTGTTCTTTTCAGACTGACGGTTCGGTTCTCACTTACTTTAAAATAAATAGGGTTTCAGATAATTTTTATTTTTGTTAGAAAATTGAAAAAAAGTAGTGAAAAAAAATAAAAGGTTGCTGATTTCGTTTATGAGATATCAGTAATTGAAAATTTGGCAGGAAATTGAATGCCTCTGAATTTTATAACCCATGTTTATCAATTTACAGATGTGATAAAATCACTAAAGCTTTAAATCATTTTGTCGCAATGCTTCTAAAGGTGTTAAAACTGAAATCATCAATCAAAATATAGGGTATTGTGGGAAAAAATGTTTATGCCTTCGAATGGATAACACAAAAGAACAAAACATGAGCACCCTTAAGGGAGTGGCAATACTTTGACTTATTCAAAATCAAATTGCCAGTCAAACGTTTAGATTTTATTTGCACTGAACAGACAAAAGTTGTCCAAATGCGCATATGTAAAAATAAATTTACAGCAACTTCGGTATTTAGTTATTTGCTAACATTGATTTTGACTGATCGTATTAGAAGGACTACACACTTTTTATCACAAACGGGAAAAACATTACCATACGGGACTTTTGAATCGTGTTCAAACCGGCAAAAATGATATTACTATATGAAAAAAATCAATATATCATTACATTGATAGGGAATCACTGATTAAGGAACACTATTGATCTAAGAATGGTTTATATTTATTTATCTACTGTAAATGATTTTCGTCAATTATTTACAGTAACCTCGGTATTTTGTTATTTAAAATTTCTTAAAAGAATTGTCATGTAAGAAATATTATAATTATACACTCCAGTTTTAAAAATACTTTCTTTTTATGTGATATACATTTATTTCAATAGGTCAGTAATCCAGTCACTCCGTCTTACTGGTATTTGAGGCGATCATTTCCACCTTCAGTTACACGAGAGTTCCTACCTTGAAAGTCCCGTATTGTATACACTGTTGTTCTCTTTAAAACAGCAGGTCAACTGATGAATTTTGGTTTAGGAATAAATTTTCTATTTCTTGACCTTAGTAATAAATATAAATTCAAGTATTCATGCCAAATAATCCGAAGTAAGATCGCAGCAAAGGTGGATAATACAAAACAAAAGTAAACAAAAGGTAAAAGTATCCGTTATCAGTTATTCAACACTAACTCTCCTTCATCTTAAATAAAATTATGTAAAAAGTGTCCTTGTAACAATTCAATCTTATACAGAGTCTTTCTTTATCAGACGATTTCTCACCCATTGTTTGTTAATTTCCTTGGATTATTTCTGTGACACCTACGATAAAATATTAATTAATTTGATTTCTAATTCACTGCATGCAAGATTAAACCACACTTCATTTCCAAGTTTTAGACCGTTATTACAATCCTTTGATTCATCCACCAAATGGATTTATTAATGGAAATGTTTTTGTAAGTTCGTCCATAATCACGTTTTTGACATTTATAATACCTACTTAAAAGTGACAGAAA
>MJUU01022429.1:0-13231 GCA_002080025.1 Modiolus philippinarum | reverse complement strand
TATATATATATATATATATATATCGGCATCGATTTTCCAATTTTTAGATTCGAGTTGCACTGACGAGATGTAAGTTCATCGAAATGGGGCTTTATCTGCAACAGGGAAATTCAAATGTAGAGTTGCGTGTCACTCAAATTGTAATGGTCAAATTCCTCAGCGGAAAAACGTTCTCGATAATATCATATCCTAAGACTCTAACTCAGTTGGTCTTTGACTTTAGACGCATATCATTTATTTTTCAAGACCTGTATAAGCATATTTAGATGCTTATCCTGAGGAGTAAATAAGATTTCCGAGTTTGTCGATGTTTTTGGACGTTATATATATGTTTAAAGTTATGTGTATGATAATTTGGTTTAATTTTGGATTAATATAAAAAAGTTAAAATAATTAAACAAACTGTAGAAGACGACATCAAAAAATGAAAATATACTATTTAAGCAGGTACGTACCTGAAAATAACAAAACTTTCCACGATGTTTAAACATTCTAGTTGAAACGCTGATTCTAACGCGATAAAAGCGGTAGAGCCTGATAGGTCGAAACTGAAATTTCCTCTTTGAAAATTAACTAATCTTTCTAAAGTATAATTATTTCCTCTGAGTCCACATGGCAGTCTGCATGGTGGTTCTTGTGCTGAGTGAAAGAATAAGATAAAATATCAGAGAAAATAGAAAACTATGCACAAAAGTTATAAGTAGGAAAGATTTCAAAGTTTTCATAAATGGCATGACTTATATGAAGACAAGTAGACATAAAAATGCAGATATATATTCTTTGCAATTCTTAGATAATCGGCTACATTGTTTATCACATATTTAGAGTGATATCTTTTTTGATTATCAGAGTCAATTAGATTGCTCGACATCTAGTAATGACTTCCGTAAACACAGTGCTAGGTGCCGTCTTGAACTCACCATGAGGTATGAGCAAAGCTCATTGTGAGGGCCTCATGGTGACTTCCAGATGAAAAATAACAATAAAAACTTTGCTTCATAGTTTTTTACCATGTTTTGTGGAGACTTTGTCTCAGATGCATTTACTACATATCCCTTAATTGCTTATTACAAAAAAATACACACAGTTGAGGTCAAAATTAACAATGATGATAATATTACATACAAACTTAACACTAAAAAACAAACAAACAAACGAAATCTGAATACACGTAAAAAGACAATTATAAAAAAGGATAATTTGAAATGGCCGGAAAACACAGCTACATGCGGCCATGTACAAAAGAACTGTCAAGAAAAAAGGTAAAGCCCCTCTTGCTCTACAACGTATAACGCAAACGAACGCAGAACGTACATAAACATTATTTCTGTTTGTCTCCTTTCATAAGCGTTTGTCGTCTGTTCTTTCTCCGGCGAATACGGTGCAAGTACGGTCATGTCTATTTTGTACAGTGCAGAGTTTTATACATGTTCAAACTTGTAACGGACATATTCCGCACAAAAGATGTGGTGAATATACGGTAGGCTTACGGTTTGTTCGGTTCTCGTGCGTTATATTTCTGTTACTAATTCGTTACTTGTCCGTCCTGCATCCGTTCACATACGGTACATTTAATTGGGAAAACGGAGTTTTACCGGAAAGATTACGGATAAACCGTTACAGTGGAACTTACCACACGAGTAACGAATGTTTCGTAATGGTGAAAAATTAAAATCCAATAGACAAATTAAGAAAAATATCACGAACAGAACATAATGAGGAGCCCAGAATTTCGACCATGAGTCATGAATTTTTAAGCCACTGGACGGAAATTCGACATGATTCTCCTGCTTAAACGAGAGATACTAGACCCAACAGAATTTTATCTGTTTTTCCCATAGTTAGGGCTATAAAGCCAAACATTTTTTCTTTTATAATTTGTTGCATTGTATATTTTTTTTCCTTTTTACCCTTTTTTTTAAATTGTGGCCTACTTCTAAAATTTTCATTTGGCTTAAAACGAATCCATAACGGTTGCTTCTTGGGTGGCTATCCAAAAGAAGGTGCTATGCATTTTTTTTAAAGTTGCTTATTTAATTTAGTAATTTCAAGAGTTAAGCAGTGTCTACCAAATATATTTATCTTGAAACATACTTAAAACATCATAATTTCAAAATTGCACGTTCTCTCGCCGTACAAATATGTTATATGTGTAAAGCAGCATCCGCTACTCCAGAGACTTATAACTTTATGGTCTTGAATATCTTCAATGGCATTTTCGCCTTAGGTCGCGGGTGGGGGACGTTATCTGAAACGCAGCGGTTCTTTTCTAAGGTCATTCTCTCGCCGCTCTAGTCTCTGACATTTTTGGAAATTGATGCCATTGGTACAGTATGCCGTAATGATTACCTATGTAAAATAAGTTGTTGAACCGTTAAAAAAAACAAATTTATATCTTTTTTTTCTAAATCGATAGTCTTACATTGTCTTTATTCATTTTATAAATCATACTACTCAACAAAAGAAACGATACACCATTATTTTGAAATATTTTTTGTTTTTCGCAATTTAAAGTATTTATTTTAGTGTATTAATGTATTCAACGTGAAAGCGCATTTGTTAATTCCATTTCTAAATCGATTCCGGAACGGATTTTTTTCGCCCAATGATCGAGTTTGCAGTTAACTGATTGATAATTTTAATTATTTGATTAAAATAACTCGGACACTTGTCTCATTTCGATACCCCGTTCAATCGAAAATCAAAGTGGACAATGTCTTTGCATTGTTTGACCGTCGATCTTGAATTTTGCCGTCGCATTTCATTGTTATGTGAAAAGAAGAACAAACTAAAGACTATTGATTAATCTCAAGCAAATATGCTCATCAAATGATAAGTCAGGTGGCAGTCACAAAAGAAAAGAGAAATAGATGGAGGTTGCAAAATTTTGATATGTTTCTATTTGAGGCACATACTTTTGTGTTTCTTGTGTAGCTATGCAATTAGTTGCGTTTTTTCATACATGTGTGTGTTGTGGTTTAGATGTTTTATTTTATGGTCCTCTCGAACTTTTCGTTTAACATGTTCACTCATGTATAAACAGAAAAGATTAATAAATCAAACGCTGTCGTGATGTCAGTCTTGCTTTATGACATTTTAATAAATAACTAAATACCGAAGTTACTGTGAATTTTGATTCTGCATATGCGCATTTCGACAACTTATGTCTTCAGTGCAGATAAACGGATTATTACATGCGGACAAAGGTAGGTCTTTTGTTAATATTTTACAAGGCAATGCAAAGTTATCACAAGTTAGTTGTCTATAGCCAATAACAATATAACAGATAGTTTCATTTTGTATTGTTTTTGAGGGTGTGTATTTACACTTTTCATAGATATTCCAGGGGGTATTTTTTATTACTAATTTTAAAGAAAAAAAAATCAAAAATTTGCCAGATGTAAATCCGCATTCACAAATTGAAAATTGTCACTTTTTCAAACGGTATATCAATATTGCAATACGGAACTTTCGAGGTAGGGACTGTTTGCAGTTGAAGACACTGGTAGATTAATCATTCAGATTGTGCATTTACTCCATATTCCCCCATTCACCATTTGAAAAAGGGGGTTCAAATGAGGTTCAATAAAAGTGGAGACTGAAGTCGATTTTGATAGTTTTAAAAGAATCTTGCCTAAATTCTGCATGAAAATTTTTTTTCGGAATACATCGGCAAACGAATACCAAAGCAAGAACGAGGAAAGGGGAAATTCTTAAATCATAATCCAAAATCACGACAATTCACAGCAGCACGAATTGAGACAGTATGACAAAGAAAAGGAGGTTCCTCATCTCCCCCAACTGAAATTGACTGACTGAAGAGGTTGATATATATAGCTGTGACAAAAAATGGTGTAAATGAAAGAAATGTTTTTGCAAAATCAGTGCAAATGAAAGCAATATTTGTGCAAAATGTCTTAGTTTTGAAATATAAAAACGAGTGGATTAGACTAATACGGAATAATGTTTAAAATACAAACTGACAGGTGCATCACAAGTGAGATTAAAATATACTGTGTATGAAATCAAGCACAACATTATTTTCTCCGACATTGCTTCACTGAAACACTCATAATGTTCATACTTTATTTGGCAAAGTGCACTTTTTGGGAGATAAGTGTATATTGGTGGTTTTCTCTCTATGCTTAGAACCTTTTCAGGACCAGGTATTAGATGAAGACTTGTTTTATGTTTATACACATGCTACGATGTAGATCAGTCTTTTTGAGGAAATTTATATTGTTTATCCATACTTCTGAATAAGTTCATCTCGTGTATTGTAAGGACAAGAGTAATTTTATTTCACGAATTCAGCACCAATAAGAGAATAGCTTTTGCCTAAGCTGTATTTAGTATTAGACGAGTGTTAGATGGAGTACACGCTGAAAATGCTTATAATGTTACATACGTTCATTCAAAAAGATCCTGTAATTCAGAAATATTATGTTTTTTTTTGTGATCCAGTAAGTAAAGAATAGTAACCTCCTGTGATGCAGTGATCGAGTGTGAGAATTTTAACAAATCTCAATAATTCAGTAAACTAAAACAGAACAGAACAAGAGAATACGGGCTCCAACACATGGACTTTGGGCTCCAACATAAGGGCTCGGGTCTCTACTCACGGGGCTCTAGACTTCACTCAGAGCTTAGGGCTCAGCATGGGCACCGATCTGTCATAGAGCCCTGGAGTCGGTGTTTTTACCGTAATCTATGATTTAGTTAACAGTTAGCAAATTAACTTATTTTTTCTGTCAAATACTGAGTATTATTAGCTCATTTTTATTTGCATTACTTCTACTATTTTAACAGAATATTCTAAATGACAAAGAGTACAAAATATTTCTTCAATTTAATTTTGATTTTCGATTTATGATTTTAGAATTTCCCCTTTCCTCGTTCTTTTTTTCGGTATTCGTTTGCCAATGTATTTAAAACATAATATTTCGACATTTTATTTTTGTAATTTTTCTTGGTCCTTGAAATATTTGTGTTTTTTGTGTAAGTTTTAATTCCGTATTCAGATAATTTTTTTTTTAATTTCTGCTAAAATGATTATCATTTTTTTTGTTATAATGATCTATGCGCGTGTCACACTTACATGTATATTACATGGAATAAACATTCATGTAACGATCACAGGTGACTGTGACTGGGGTCCATACAGGTAATTTTGTATGGTGATATTGTAATTGGTGATCGATAAATGTAGAACTTTATTCTCTTAAACCAATTTTACAAAGGTACAGAAAAACATTTTAATAGATACATGCATAAATACAAAATGTGATGCATAGGGCATAATATCATACAAAAAAATGCAAAATTAGCCAGAAGGGGGTACTCTTTCATTATGATTCTACTGAATATACATGTACACATTTTTTATAATAGGTAATTTCTTTGATCTGTGAATAAAGATTAAAATTTGATAAGTATAGTGAATATTTCTTCCTTGCATTATAAAACGCATGCCAATTAATGTCTCTGCATAAAAGAATGCAGTTGTAGCAACTTTAAAAACTTCGAACATTGTTTACGATTTTTTTTATTCTGATAATTTTTATTGTCATTTTTTTCCTTTGTTTTGTGTGTGAGTGCTTTTTGGGGGGAGGGGGGCATATTTCATTCTTCATTTTAGGACATTATACGTCCTTGCTTCAATTCATTGTGGAACTTATAGTCAAGGCCCAGATTTATGAAAGGATTAAGATAAACAGTACAATTACAAGGTATCAACATACGGATACAAGTAAGAGACCTTACAAAACATGATTTATATGTTTCTGTACAAGCAGCATCGTTTTAAGTGATATTGTAGAATAATTTAATTCCTTTTACTAAAAATGATAATTTCATAGGTTTTATGGAATGTTTGAAATTACCAGTGACACAAAATGAAATACGATTTCTTGATTTTATCAATTGTTAAAAAAAGAATGTATGTGGGGAAGTTGGAGACGGGGTATGAATTCTATCAGGTGTGCTTGATTTAACACGGGACTTATGTATTATTCGTCATAGGTTGAATTTGTCATAAACTTTTGCAAAGCTATATGTATTATGTGTCTACGTTTTTTTTTGTTGTTGTTTTTTTTGTTGTTTTTTGTTTGCAAAATATACGAAGAACAGAACTAACGAATATTGTCACGAATTCCAGTATTTCTATTCTTCAGTTGAATCACTTAGATTGGAAAAGACGACTGATAGGTTGCTAATGTTTGTAAAAATGTAAAAAAAAAACAATGAAATTTACTACCAAACCAGCAGAAATTTTAGAATATATGTCCATGTCTGTGAATGATGGCCACAGTCAATGTCAGACAAGGTAAAGACAGAGGTCGTCTATCTATAGCTGCAACAAACAATGACAGTCATTGACAGTCTAGGTAATAGTTTAAAATGTTTGTAAATGTCTGTATGTATGTGATGTTGACAGTCACTGTCAGACAGATGAGAGTTTAAAGTGTTTGTCCTTGACTGTTAGCGATGGCCACAGACATTGACAGTCCAGGTAATTTTTCAAAGAGTCTGAAATTGTCTGTCAGTATCACAAGCAGTCCGACACAGTCATTGGCAGACGTCAGGATCGCGTAACATGCATTAAACACTTAGGAGAACGGTAGATGAAAACGGAAAATAGTTCCAATGGATTCATGGTCGACATAGTAACGCGGTTTGAAGTTTCAAAATGTGGTGGTTTCTTGAGAGAGATAATGTTGACATATTCAGTATTCACGTTTGAAAAAAAAAATTCCGGAAAATGACCTTGACCGTGACAGGAGATGGTTCAGAAATTGTAAAAGACATCTTTGGGCATAATGTTAATTCTTACGTGCAAAAAATACATTTTGTCTACGTGTTAGGGTTTTCAGCTGAAAGGTGAAATATTATTTTTTATAAAATATATGTATCGTTTCTTTTGTTGAGTAGTAAATATATGCTAGGTGCTCTTTCGGTAGGTTTTCGTTAAAATCCGTTTTATTTGGTAGCTGCACGGTGTGTTACGTTATAAATACGTTTTATTCGGTGCTTGTCTGATAGGGTTCTGTTCTCAGTTCGGCACGAGTTCGGAACCACTCCTGTACATCTACGGTGCACTTACTGTGTGCCTCCGGTTTTTGTGTGTTTTCATTTTAATTTGTGAACGAACAAAAATATTTACCACCAGACAAAAATTTTTTTCATCAGTTTCTCATACATTTGTGTTAACCGGTGTAGTGTAAGAGCGGCTAAAACGATAAGAATTCGGACTTGGTACTGGCACCAGCAAAATCCAGCAGAAGGGCTAAACCGGTATATGGGTACCCAAACCTCCTCTATCTCTGTCCGTTTTCCCATAGTATAATAAAAAACAGATGAAATTAAATATAGGTGGACTACTAACTCTATGACAACAATCTTGAAAAAGAAAAGGGACGAAACATAATTTTGAAGTTTGACCAAAGAGTATGAATATGCTGCATGTACAATAATATTTAATACTGTAACAGTGAAACTTGATCTAAGAGGTCACCTTTGGGAAGGAGTCAAACTGACCTTTTTAGAAAGGTAGCCTTTTAAATAAGGTTGAATGTATTTGAATACAGTGAAACTGGATCTAAAAGGTCACCTTTGGGAAGGAGTCAAACTGACCTTTTAAGAAAGGTGGCCTTTTAAATGAGGTTGAATGTATTTGAATATACTATGAAGGGAACTATAAAAGGTGACCTTTAAAATCAGGTGGCTGTTTATTGGAGGTGACCGCTAAGGCAAGTTTCACTGTATACTATAAAGGGAACTATAAAAGGTGACCTTTAAAATCAGGTGGCTGATTATTCGAGGTGACCGCTAAGGCAAGTTTCACTGTATTTGATATATACCAGTAAATAAACGCATGGTTTCGTAACAGTGCGAAAATCGGGCAATGGTTTTCTCTTTGTTAATTAATAGCAGGGGACATTTAAATTGAACGGTTTTATTTATAACCGACCAAATAATATCATATCTGAATTTAGTTTTCAGTAAATTTAGATTCTCATCAAGGTCAAAGCATTGGATTTAACTACTGCAAAAGCACCAAACCGTTGAAATACACAACTACGTGTTACATTATAGATAACTTCCCTAAACATGTTGACACATCTTTAACGCTAAAGGTAAATTTCATTTGATAAAATGCATAAATACTGTGTCAAACTCTTCAAGTGTTTGGCAGATAACATAGTATTAATTCAATTAATTTGGTACTTGACATTTGAAACACTGAAAAATAGGAAAGCTTTCAAAGAGTCGGAAAAAGCTTTTTGAGACCGAGACGAAATAAATCTTAGTAAAGGGGTCTGTTATTTTTTGCATTGCATTTTCTCTGATGATTGATGGTTTCTGAACCCCCCGCATTAAAAAAAAAACGACTAAATTCAAAACAACCGATGAAACGATATTTTAACAACACTGAATTGCCTCCGTTTCTAGACGTAATATCTCAAGTCAAAGACCAGGATAATTCGGTGCTAAAGATTTTTGCTTTAAGGATATATTATATTTCAAATATTAACTCTTAATAGATCTACATTTTATTTATTGCTACTGAAATATAAATTTTGTGTATTCAAGTAAGGCAAGCCCAGTTTAGGAGTTCAAGATAGCAAAATATTCGGCCTTTATATCAACAGATTCCCCTGTCCAAAATTGAGAACAGTTTTTCTGTACCTTTTTGAGACATAACGAAATATTTGTGCTTAAATTGATGACATTAACGCTTAAATTATGCAATATCTAAGTGTTATACGTGATGGAAATATCTAAATCAATAACCAAAGGTATAAAAAATGATTGATTATTTTATTTAAAATAATTAAAACAACTTGAGTATCTTCAGTGCATATAAAGGCAAAGCGTTCCATTAATAAAATATGGTAAACACAAGTCGTACCATAAATCTGCCGTTACTTTTCAATTATAGGAGCACGAAAATATACAAAGAGTACTATGAATAGCAAAGACTTTGCAGTAAAAACACCGATATGATAAACATGCTGTATCATGTATCTTTTTTAATTCCGTATAAAACGCAATCCTCCTGTAAGAGGTTTATGAAAAATAAATATTACTTATGGAGTGCGAAAAATTCCATTAAAGGTTTAGATAAACTACAATCAATTCATAGACCAGTCTCATCCGTCGATAGTTATGATTTTCATACACTTTTTACAACCCTTGAACATCATTTTATATAATTAAAATTGCGACTACTTATAAAATTGTCTTTTACATATACCGGTCTGCAGTTCATTTGTTCTAACAAAAAGCAAGGATTCTTCCCTGATATTACCTACAATAATCATTGTTCATTGACATGTAATGATATGATTCATGCACTCAATATTTTGCTAGATAACATTTTTACTAATTTTGGCAACTCTTTTTTCAAAAGGTCACAGGTTTTCCCATAACAAATTGTGCACCTCTAATTGCAGATCGTTTTCTGTTCGGAGACTGCATGAAAAAAGTGATAAACAAAACAGTGATAAACTTATTTCTATTTTCAGTTGATAAAAGCAGTTATATTGACGATACCCAGTGACCTTATTATTGGCAATACCCAGTTTTTAGATAATGTACAAATAATTTACCTCCTGGAACTACAATTAAATAAAGCTAAAATGAATCCAAATACTGCCCTTTTCAAAATATAACTACAATTATTGACTCTTAGACTAGTAAAATAAAAACTAGAATATATGATACAAGGATATTTTGATTTCTTTATTACTAATTTCCCTTTTATTGATGGTGATATTCCTCTAGCTCTATACTACGGGGTGTATATTTCTCAACTGGTACGATTCATGTGAGTTTTTTCTACTCTTGACGATTTAAATGAAAGTAACCTTACTTTCACAGCCAAACTTTTACAACAGGTTTACAGATTCCAAAAGTTATAAAATACATTTAAGAAGTATTATAATAGATACAAACATTTGATATCCAATTATGGCGATACTTGCAAACAGCTTATTACTAAGGACATTTCTTATCTTCGTTTTTACGAAAATGTTTCTCAAAAATGCCAGAAACTGATTAAAATCCAGCTGATACGTAAATTACAGACTTCCCGCAATAGGAGATATCGACATACGGATCCGTTAAATCAGCTTTGAGATCTAGTGACAGGAAAATCTAACACACATACTTGCCTCTCACTGATGCTGGCGATGTTGAAATGTATGACGATTCTTGACCAAATCCGTCGGGAAGTTTTTAGTTTGATTTTTCTTCCGTAGTACGATATTTTTCTACCAGCAGACTAAGCTCTTATAGCTAGCTGGCAGATAAGCGGCCAGCACCTTTTGACCCATCATTCAAAACAAGAATTGTCTTATTCTCTCCTTTCAAGATTGTGTTCATGGAGTAAGAAGTCGATCTGTTTTGGGTTTTATTCGCATGTTTATCTTACTTTAGGAAAATGAGACAGATACAGGGGATGTTTGGGTACCAATAAACCGGTTTAACCCTACCGCTTGCTTTTGCTAGTGCCGTCACGAGTTCCTATCGTTGTTTACTTTTATTTTTTGTCTTAGTTTTGTTTTTTAATGTGTTTTCCCTAGTGGATTGTTGCATGTAATTGTTATTTTTGACCATTGTAGAATTTTCCTGTTATCTTCCTTTTTTTCATTGTTATTTGTTATTGAACTTTTTGTAATAGTGGTAGCGTACATCAATTGCACAAAAAACTCTGCAAAAGTAGCATGACATGTATAAGACATTTTAAGTGCTTTAGATGGTAATGTTATTTTGTTTAAATACGAGTGAAGTTGTATCACTTACACGAGAGGTTCAAACGTATTTGCCTGATTATTGAACTGCTGCACAAGATTTAAAACAAATGAAAGCGAACTGGAAACTTTTTATGCCTCCGTTATTATGACGTTTGAGCTAATTAAACTATTCAAACTGATGCCTTAAATATTGAGCATGATAAGGTTACAAGTGTACACGGCCTTTCCGCTCTTGCCCATGACCTTGAAATCAATTCGCATTAATTTTACATTTATTTTCTCACGATATTTAATCTTTGCCAGAATTTTACATTTGACTAAAAAGTTAAAACATTATGCATATAATTAAAAAAGGAACGCACCGGTTTATGTCTTAAATACGGATATTGAATAATAAATATTTAATTTTGTTATAATGTACTCCTGTTTCAAGGAGAAATCTATCATCAGCAGCATTAAAATCAAATAACATGGAATTAATTTCTCAACATTAAATAAAATTCAATTTCTTGAATAAAGTTAATCTTCAACATATTGACCCGAGTAAGCTGACTTTCAATTTACACATTTCGCAATAATTAAGATAGTAATATTGATATTAGTCGATGTTAAACTCTATAAATATCCGGTAGTAATTCCGCATGAAATTCATGAATGATAATAAGAATTAGATTTGCAATTGCAAGCAACAGCTGATGTAACCCCAGACCACAAATGCGATGATTCCACAAGATTCGCAACCTTAAAATCTACCTAGAAATCAATTTTCGTTGAAATCTGACAATGTTGAAATTTTTGTCCATTATCGCATATAATTTCCGCTATCACGAAACAATAAAACTGTGCGTATTTGACGTATTTCGGCTGCCATCTTAAAAATGGCGGCCATTTTGAAAATTTCAAATGCACAGCATGCAACTTCAGGTGGTGGTCCAACTTTGTGCAAAGTTTGAAATCAATTGGTCCAGCCATTTCAAAACAATCGCTCGAACAAGAATTAACGGAAGAAGAAAAAGAATAATCAGCAGAAATGTATAATAACAACATGCCATCCTCGACAAAGTTTGGGGTGACACGATAAGAATAGAAAAGTAAGTTGAATATGTAACGGCGAACGACGGGTGCTGTTATATCGTTGCATAGGTTGTCATCTTGAATTTTATAGTATTACATTCAAGTACTCATTTGTGAAAATATATAAAAAGTTATTTGAATTAATTAGTATATTCTAGTCTTATCTGCAAAAGTTTATAATTTGTTAATGGTTGTCCATTATCGCATATAATTTCCGCTATCACGAAACAATAAAACTGTGCGTACTTTGATAACTTATATCGTGATCAATCGGGACCATAAGAGAATTAATTTTGGCATATCATTTCACTTATAAAAGACCTGGTAGGGTGAAAGTATTGCCTAAAACTAGAGTTCTTGGAGACCCAATTAATGATACGAAGGTAACCATGAGTGTGTTCAACATTTCATAGCGGGTTACATTGCTTTCGGCCTATTGTCTGCAATAACCAATACCGTTACTTGAATTTCCTTGGTAGCGGGAATTCATTTAATGTTAGACCACTTTGATTTACGGAGATTTTGTTTAATTCAAATTGGTCAATGAGAGCAACCAATATAAATATATTTGCCCGCATTTGCAGCAACCACTCCTGTTCTGAATGTCAAGCTTCCTGAAGCTAGTTAGGTCAACAAAAATCCGATTTAAGCCTAAAATCTGTCTGCAAATAGTAGAGGTTAATAATAAACTTAAAAAGTATAAACATTTATCAAATTCAAATTTTGTCCTTGCAGATAAACGACAGGTCTGGAAACATTTCACACGTTAAGAGTCACTTATCTGACGCTGCAGATATCAGAGCCCTCTAACATGTCTAACATTTGCTGAGAAAATTGTAACGGAAATTTTCGTGCTTCCCAATATTACAGTCCCTGGACCAGTCAACATTCCCATTTTTGCGATCCGTCACGAGTCATCGATCCGTCACCGATCAGTCATGATTCAAAAGGCATCCGTCAGATCATTCATCAGTCAGCATTCATCCGTCAGGAGTCATCGTTCCTAAACCACAGGTTGTTTGTACTCGTCATCAGTCATCCGTCACTGTTCAGCATTCAGCCAATCAGATTGCATTAGTCATCCGTCACCCGTCATTTTTTATTTCAATTCAGGTTAATTAAAATATAGGAATGCTAGTGTTTTTGTAGTGATAATACATTGGCGTGCGAATGCCGAGAGAAAAAGAAAAAAAATATGGAACATAGAATAAAAATTAATCAATTTTTCTTAATTATACTTTGAAATTCTATTTCAATATAAAATCTGTGAATTTTTATCTATAAATTTAATGACACATTAAACGGGAAATGAAATGAATATTTGGAAGATCTATTAGTAACTTTTATCACATCATGAAATTTTTCACACAATAATGTGTAAAGGGAAAGTTAAGCAATGA
>MJUU01022427.1:234735-245448 GCA_002080025.1 Modiolus philippinarum | reverse complement strand
TTGGAAACTAAGAATATCTACTTAGTATGGAGGAAGCAAAGAAACCTGCATATTTTTTCCGTTATCTGAAATGTGACGTTAACATTTGGTTACAATATGTTGTCTGTCGTAAATATTGTAATTGAAACGGGATATAACTGAAAATGACCTTGAAATGTTGAGTATGCTTCTTGATAGTGGTTTCCTATTGGGCATGTAACTACATGATTTTACAGGAAAGATAGAGGTTCACATGTGCAGTGGCTATACAGTAAAACATGTCGATTACAATCATTATACCACCTACTTTTCAACTTATACGTTTACACCATATACAATTCATCATTATAATATTAAGTGTATTATGCAATGTATTTGTTGTAATATCTGAGTTCGGTTCATTTGGGATTTATTTATAAGCCGCGTCATACAACAAAAACGATTTTAGTTTATATTTTTCCTGGCATGAGCGTTGATATCTAATTGCTTTTTAATATAAACAAATAATATAACGCCTAGAACATTTTCTACAAAGCCTGTTATTTATCATCGTTTTAAAAAAAGAGATACTTATGTTATTCAGTAACCCTAATTGGAGTTTTCAACCAGCTTACTTTTATTTATCCTGCTTTCCGTTGTTGTCATTTTGGCAAATTAATTAAAATTAAACTTGCTAGACAATTCTGATTTCCTCGTTTCCAACAAATAGTTTTTAATTCCTGTACAAGGTACACCTTTTGCAACTTAATAAACAATGAAAGGAAATGGAGTAAATGCATATCAGATAAAATAACTACAAATACATTATAGAACCAAGCAAAGGGAAAACAATTTTATTGTTAGCCTCATCTTGAGTCACCATGAGGCATTCAACAATGAGCTCTCCTCATACCTCAAACATGTAGCAAGTTCAAGAGTTCTTTGCTAAATATCGAAATTCGCTACACTTATGCCTTTCGCGGTCAGTGATGCAGGATCGTCAACAAGCATAAATAAAACTGGCATAGTGTTCTTACAATCACTGTCATACATTGCCCGAGAAAAGCACTAGTATCATAAGATGGTTGATTATTACAACATACAGACAACCACCGGGCACTCATCAAGTCGATTGTGAGAAAACTTGTCATTTCAAAATAGTTAGATATGGGCATTATAAACAGGTAGTAAGAATAACATTTGGAAATTACAAAAATAGTAAATGCCAATATTTGGAACAATGATAGTATATCAATATGAGAAATTCTCTCACGAAAGTATTGATTGTAAATCAGAGAAAATATAGAGATTATTAAATTTCGTAGAAATTTACATTATATCGCATTCTATTAATAATCATCGCATTGCTTGTCTTAGTGGAAGAACTGGCATTTACTATAAATATCCCTTGTTTAATGTTTGTGTCTTTATTTCTGCGTTTTGTGGCTGACTTACGTTGTTGTTTTCTGTGTTCTTGTTTGTGCCTCGTCTTTTTTTTGTAATTACAACTCCATTGTTCCTTCTGAATCTTACTGCCGTTGTATTATGCTTTGGGGCAAATATATTAAAATGATTGGCATTTACATAGATACCCCTCATGTTAATTTTTTCAGCAAAAATATATTCAACATTTAGTATTATCTTTGCCTTTACTTCATATTGTATACTATATTTTTTCCTGCATGTTTTACGGAAACAACAGAACAAGTCGGGTGTTAAGATGGTTATGACAACATATTGCAAAATATAAATATCATTTTTGGTACATGTGTAAGGTAACTACGAAGCAAATGTGTATAAACGATTGATTGATTGATTGAATATTGTTTAACGTCTACTCAGCAATATTTCAGCTATATCAAGACGAGAACAAGTTTGTTGATAAATAATCACTTTGGGGTATGGAAATGGCCATGGGACGGGAAATTCTGACTGCCACTGGAAAAGTAGGGTGAAATCGTCAAGGGCGGGAAATTTAGCCTTGTAGCCGATCACCTACGGACCACCCCAAAAAGAGCTTGCTACAAGGGTTCTTTAACGTGCAGGAAGCGTGGCATTTCTTCCAACACGTGGACCTGAGTTTACATCCCATCCGAAAGATGGGTTGTGTATTTATTAATCCCGCACAACCACGGAATGGGTCCTATTTCTATATCCAGGGACCCTCGGGGTCAGCCTCCGTTTAGGAGGGGTCACACCCCGCAAGCCGGAGATACTGGGTCCTATTTCTATATCCCGGGGTTCCCTCGGGGTCCTCTGTTAGGATGGCTCATACTCCAAGCTCAGAGGATGCTGCGGGCCTATTCTTCAGCCGGGACCGCGCACGGCGGGTGTATAAACGATGGTATCAACATTAACATTATATTGCATAATACAAAATCTCTTTTGTTGCAAAAAAAAAACACTTACAATAGCCGAACATTACAACCTCATGACACAATCCATCAGGGAACTGCACACGAAAAACAATAAAATGACAAAATACAAACAGACAACGATAGAAACTCGGGATAGCCGGACCACGTGAGCCGGACTTGGTACAGGCACTAGCAACAGGTAACGGTAGGGTAAAGCCGGTTTATGGGTACCCAAACCTTCCTTTTCGCTATCCACACAATTTACAAACGAACTGCACTAGAAAAACTTTAATGAAATCAAGAGACAAAAGAAACTCGGGATAGCCGGACTTGGTAAAGGCACTAGCAAAAGACAGTGGGAGGGTTAAACCGGTTTATGGGTTCCCAAACCTCCCCTTTCTCTATCCCGTTTCCCTATAGTACAATAAACATGCGAATAAAATCCAATACAGGTAGACTACTAACTCAATGACCACTATCTTGGAAAAGAAAAGCATACGACAAAACGTAATTTAGAAAGATGGGTCAAACAGTGTTCACCGCTTAACTGTCGGCTAGCTCAAGGAACGTAGTCTGCTGGTAAAACACCTTAGCACTACGGAAGAAAAATCAAACTCAAAACTCCCCGAACGGTTTGGTAAAGAGTCGTCATGTATTTCAGTAGACATTGAAAGTATCAGTGAGAGACCAGAATAACTGTTACATCTTCTATCCCAAAGTATCAGTGAGAGACCAGAATAACTGTTACATCTTCTATCCCAAAGTATCAGTGAGAGACCAGAATAACTGTTACATCTTCTATCTCAAAGTATCAGTGAGAGACCAGAATAACTGTTACATCTTCTATCCCAAAGTCTTCTATCCCAAGGTATCAGTGAGAGACCAGAATAACTGTTACATCTTCTATCCCAAAGCAAAATTTAACGGAAGCATGAAGAATACCCGGTCATTATCCCCTAGTACGTAAAGAATGTAAGTTACGTCCCAGTTTTTCTGGATTTTTTATCAGCTTTTTACATTTTTAACCTAATTTCCGAAAATACGAGGGGGATAAATGCTCTTCGTAATAAGCTGTTTGCGAGTCGCATTATATTTAGATATCAAATGTTCATATCTTCTGTAAAACTGCTTAAATGTTTTTATTTAACAGACGTGTGCGAATCGTACCAGTTGAGATATATATGTTACATAGAATCTGTGCAATTAGGGATTACGTGTAATCCCTGACAAAATTAGGGATTTCACGTAATCCCTGCCCGATTTAGGGAATACATGAAATCCCTAAAAATCCTAGGGATTACATGTAATCCTGATTTTTTTCAACATTTTTACACGTTTTCCTCTGACAGTCAATTATTGTTGGTGTTATGCCTCAAGTAAAATTAGGGATCATCTTCTGAAGAAAATTGGCATATTCAACACAATTACACCCCGTATTATGGAGCTACAAGAACGTCGCCATCAAAAAAGGTAAATTTGTAGTAGTGAAATCATAGTCATCCCTTTTATCAAAAATTGTTAGTTATAATATTGCATGCTATAACTATCCCTGTTGTTGTCTCTTTTGTTTACAAAATATAAATATACGTTTTCAAATACATCATACTGCATTCTATGAAAATTCATTTGTTGAATGGTTTTAGGAAATAATATTATTAATTGGCACTAACATCATAACAATAAATATACCAGCAAACGAATGCCACAACAGAAAGAGAAAAAAGGAAAAAAAAATAAATAAAAGGAAATAAGTAATTCATATCCAACAAGAATCGAGACAGCATAACAAAGAAAAGGCAAATGAACAAAACTACAGAACGCAAAAAAAAACAACAAAAAACCCCCAAAAGCAAAAGCGTGACCCAACCCAAAAACTGGAGGCATTATCAGGTGCTCCGGAAGGGTAGGCATTATCTGCTCATCACTAGGCACTCGTCACACTACCATTTAAAAGTCTGTTTTTTTCATAGTGGGTTTTAGTCAGTCCGTTAACTAACTCCGGATTTACCCAGAGATGTCTGTTCTTATTTGTAAAATAGGAAAAACTGTAACGATCTGTCAAATCATGAAAAAAGACTTCAACTAATATACCAAGTAATTAACATTCTGATATGAAACAATATCGATAGACTTTTCACCGACAGATACTTTAACACTTTTTCGAAAGATAAAAGAGTAAAAAAGTGGATTTATTGATGTGTGCATCACAGAAGATTGCAAATGGTAGTACAATCGAGACTCCCATCTAAAATAAGTGATAACCAACACGTCAGTCTGAAAACGAAAATTTCGGAAACAATGGCAGCATTGAAAAGATACTGAAACATGCCACAGACACAAATGGAAAAACACATACACAGACGAAAATCATGGACCCTATAAAAACCATTGGTGAGATCATGTGCGACGGAAGAGTCAGAATCTCCTGCTTCTTATAAGATGTGTTCAACATGTCAGTTCAGGTGTAAAAGTAAAATCCAGCCGAGGAAAAACAACTTAATCTGTAAAGGGAAAGATATGTTGTCCTCTGGGAAACAGATATTCAATAGCTGTCCGCAAGAGTCGCGATGTCGGCCATTGAACTTCTGAAGTAATGACTTCAAGTTATAAATAAAATGCTGTTGTTTGAGTAGTATTGATGACTCGAGCTCTAAAAGGAGACACTGTTTCGACCATAGGGTCTTGAGAAGCGAATGAGTAGAGATACGCAAACTCAATATGCCGGTGCTGTCGGAATGTTACTTTGAAGAAAACTGAAGTTATATTTTGGAAAAAATGAAATCATCGCAGCTGTCATACAGCCTAGTTTATAATGTACCTCTGTTGTCAATTTCAAGATGAAGGTCAATGAATGAGACCTTTTTGGTAAATGTAGGGTTCAAATATGGTTAACTGTTCGACAATGACATCATCGAGAAAATCTGAGATTAATATCATTGACCATACTAATGTTAATACATTTTGGTTAACACACTCGTATTGCTTAAGTTATGTTGCGTTCTTGTTCATTTCCTTTATTTGTTTTGTCTTTGTCATACTGTCTCAATTCGTTTTGGAAATGAAATGCCGTGATTTTGGATGAATTCCTTCTTGCCTAATTTTTGCTTCGGTATTCGTTTGCCGAACAGTGTCACTTTAAAAAATATCCAATACATGTCATATCAAAATCAATTTTTATACGTTTGTCATGCTCCAACAACACAGAAGAGAACATATTTGTATCACCTCTACAACCACAACAAATTCATTTCCAGAACGGCTACGCATTTTGGGTCACAATGTTTACTTCATCTACTGAAAAAAAGATAAGACACCAAGACGAACAAAAACATACCTAATCCTTAGCCAAAAGGTTTATGGAACATGCATAGATCGAAACATGTTTAAAGAAAGTAAAACTCAGACCTGTGAAAATGAATAAGCAGATTCCGGGCCCAAATCAATTTCAGTTTTCCGAAAGAATATTTTCAGGATAAAATGAAGGAGCCATAAACTTCGCATATAATTTCAAAGACTGCAGTTTGTTACCCATACTAGCATATTTAGTAGGAACTAAAACCAATTAGCCGTAACTTGCCATGTACCTGATTTCAGATTTTTTTTTTCAAAATGAAATTGAAAACAAAAAGACTTTTTCAGATATAGCAATACAAATTGACGATAAACGTTTAATTGAAGGAAAATATTACATAAAGACGCTCTGACGTTCGCATGATGACAGCCTGCATAAATGTTGAGGCAATTAACTGATCGACAGGGAGGGATCTATTCAAACAATGCATCGCAAAGGTGTAAGTTTACGAGGTTGTCTTAAAGAAAGCTTCTCTCGATCCAGATTTCAACGTTATATCACAGAAATCCAAAAGCGACATGCAAGAAATCGAGAATAAATAAATTGGTCCCGATGGAGTGGATGGATATATCTACATTTGCAAGCATTAGCAACTGGAAATTCATTTTTACAGCATGACAGAATAAGATAGAATTAATCTCTTTCCCGGGGCAAAGAACCGAGGACGTACTAAAGTACTATAGCGCCATCGTTTACAAAAACAGGATAGATTAAAAGCATCTTTTTGCCATTTTTATACATGTTTTTCTTCAATTCTGTGCGATATTTATATAATGATTAAACTCTTCGCCGGCATAAAGGGGTGGGGTTTCAAACCCAGTTTTCGACTGGATCCTCCAGGTGGAAACTTTATATTATTCCAAAAGGTCATTTGCTACTATGATTGATGGATCGCTTTCAAGTCATCATCAAGGAGGACCGAAGACAAACAACAGGTTAGAGTTTACATTGTACATCATATAACAAGAGGACTGATATTGACAAATATTTGTAGGCAGGCCTTGCCCGGTTTTACTTCTTTCTCATTGACCGTTCCTGACATATGTTGCGTCAATGACATATTTTACCTTTGATCGATGTTGCTCAACATTTTTGGCAAGAATACCACTAAAGTGCACGCTATGGCCTTCTTGAACTCGCTTTAGGGTGTGAAGTTTGTTCACGTCTGGTTGAAGACCCTCAGGCGACATCAAGATGTAGATAGGAATAAAAGCCCTGTCCTTGATAAACTGGATTTTCTATGTATTGTGTGCTTTTTTGTAACAAGTACATGTACTCCATATCCTTTCATGTTTTTCTATGACCTTAACGTGAGTAACAGACTAAGAAGAAAAATTTTGACAAATTATATCAAATTAAATAGTTATACAAGGTATGACAATTGAATATCGAACAATAAAGGTGCACTTTCACCCGAATCTTTAAGCGAACAAGGAGAAAAGTAGATGTATAGATAAATAACTAAATTCCGAAGACATGGCATGCGCACAGCATAGCAAAGACAAATGTAGCCAAACATACAAGTTTGAACAAAACGGACCAAATGAAAAAATCATGGGCGAAATCATGTGCAACGGTAAAGTAAGCCTCTCCAGCTTCTTATAGGACGCCCGCAGTGAAGACATACAACTTAACTTGAATAGGGAAAGAAATTGTTTTCATCTGCGATAAAAATATACAAGAGCAGTCCACATGAAAATCATACTTCAAGCTATGGGTAACATACACTTGTTGAAGTAGCATATTTGTGGTCGAACGAGATCTTTAAAAGTAGTCAAGTTTTCGACCATAGGCTCTTGAATAGCGAATGAGCTGGGAAATGTGAACTCGATATGACTGCGCTGTTGAAATGTTGCTTCAAAGAAAATGAAAGTTATCTTTTGTGAAATTGAAGTCATCGCATCTGTCAGTAAGCTTAGTTTGTAGTGTACCTCTGTTGTCAATTTGAAGATGATTCTCAGTTAATGAGACCGATGTTGAAAACGTAGGGTTAAAATTGGGTTGACTCTACGAGCATGATAACATCGGGAAAATCTCAGATAAATATCATTGACAATATTCATTTCAAAAGGTATTAGTAAAAATTTTGATCTGGCCTTTCAAAAATCAAATATGTATGTGAACCTAAAGACTAACTCAAGATATTGACAAACGATTAGATTTTCGGAATGGTTTTCCATCTCGTAAGTTATGAAATGGTGTAAAACGGGAAGTTCGTCTAAGATCTGGATGTCCAAATATGATTATATTCACCGTTTGAAATACTAGTATTATTTTTTAGTGAAATTGAAGGCGCGAGATCTAAACACTGGTACCAATTCTACTGTTAATACAGATCGAAATAGAGAATGGAGGCACGTGAAAATATTTTGCAAGACATTACAAATGTTTATGACCAACAGGCCCAAAATGTCGGAATAGAGCCGACATAAAGACATACGAAAACGAAAGTATACTTTTCTTCAGTTAAAACAACCCCTCATTATGAATTATAAATTGATACCATAAGAGATGAAGAACAACAATTAAAGCTTGGATCTATTTGCTAAATTTTCCATTGCATTTGTAGGGATTTTGTACTATCGACATTTACCATGCATCCATTAGTTTTGCATTTAAGGTGAAGTTCTGTTGTAGTCTGGAGTTTGTAAAAAGATTCTTCGTCCATGTCCACATCCGTGTCCTTAGCGTCTGTAGACAATTCGTTCCTGTGTGACTACTCTTCATGAAATTTTAATGCAATGTTCCTTAAGTGTTTGCATATATTGGAATAAATAATATTTGCAACTTATCGGATTAAGATCGATGTTCCAATCTATAATACTAGTATGTCAAATAATTTTATGTCGCATATACCATTCATTAGATAATTGGACAGAAAAAGGGGAATCTAAAAGATTATTCTTTTTCTATTAATTTCAAGTCCGATTTTGATGCAGTTGTATTTGATGGATTACTTATGAAAAATTAACATCACGCTTAAATATTTGATTTATGATATTGTTTTCCTTTCGGGACTATGAGAAGTCAAACTGGGACAAAATTAAAATTACACAAATTAACTAAATGTTTTGGCTTTGAATCGGATTTTGATGTGATTTGTTTTTCTTTGGATACTTCTTGTTGTAAGCGTTCTCCAGTACGTCAACGCCCATGGTAAGGTTGGTTGAATATGTGTGTTGCCAAAAGTTATTGTGCTTTATTTGAAGGTATGCCACAGCTAGGTTTTGTCGTGATAACAAACTTCACTTGTATTTGATGGTATGCCACAGCTACGTTTTGTTGTGATAACAAACTGGACTTGTATTTGAGGGTATGTCACAGCTACGTTTTATTGTGATAACAAGCTGGACTTGTATTTGAGGATATGCCACAGCTAGGTTTTGTTGTGATAACAAACTGGACTTGTATTTGAGGGTATGTCACAGCTACGTTTTGTTGTGATAACAAGCTGGACTTGTATTTGAGGGCATGCCACAGCTAGGTTTTGTTGTGATAACAAACTGAACTTGTATTTGAGGGTATGCCACAGCTAGGTTTTGTTGTGATAACAAACTTAACTTGTATTTGAGGGTATGCCACAGCTAGGTTTTGTTGTGATAACAAACTGGACTTGTATTTGAATGTTGTATTGTTTGTTGTACGTGTAACTCCCCGGTGACTCCTTAATGTAAAAATTCTCCAAGGAACCTACAGTCTCGCATGCTCACTACACTGTCATAATAATTTGGCCTATATGAAGATGTGGTTGCAAAGTAGGGTTCCAAGAAATTAATGGTCTTTAACAGTTGCAGGAAATTAAATAAACTGTTAATTTTAACCTACGTCAACAATGTGTCGACAGTACGCCAAAGTGACCTAATTTTGTTTGTTTGTATATCATATAATTGTTACTCAGCTGTGCACAATATAACATGATTCTATGTGTTAAGGTAGCCAAGATATGAATATTACGCTGTAGATAGTCCTGCATTCTTTTCTGCAGATAATTTGTATTAATAATCAGATAATTTGCATAAGCAAAAGATGTCCTTGCGACACAAAGTGTTGCGATAAGGATTGGGATTTGATTTTTTAACGAAAAATATAGATTTTTGAATCTTTTTATCTGGTTAATTACTCATAGATATTGCATGGATTGTGCAACTTCTTAAAACACTTACTGTACTACAAATTTTATTTTGTTATATATATTGAAGTTTCGTTCATGAAAAGTAGTTTGATTTAGTACATGTTTTTTAATGTTTTTCAATTCAAACATTTAAAAAACATGCTCGGGGCCTGCCATTTTTTTAGTGGCGAATTTAGTTAATCTTAATGAGATCTCTCTAATTAAGCTTCAAATTATACGTATTAATGAAATGTGCATTTTAACTGTTTCCGAGTGATGAAAAATTTTGGCAGTAGAATACCGAAGGAACAAAGCCCAAGGTCATATAATTCAAAGTCCAGACCAAAGGCAAAAACACAAACTCCAGAAGAGAGAAGACTAAAGATACTACGCATGAAGTCAACAAATATGCTACTACAAACTAAATCATTACCAGTATAAACTCTGAAAAATAAGAGTGGAATCAGATTCTCTAGAAGGGTTAATAAGTATTAATGCTAGCTTTTGACTAACCTATCCAAAAATATTCAAAAACTGTTCAAAGTATAGCAATATAGTATCTTTTGGTGATAGGTGGTCTATTATTATTTTTTTATTGGTAATTTTTTTTATTGAAACTGTACATTTGTTAGTTCAAAAACATAAAATACCGGTACCTTATCATGTCCTCGTTGCCGCTAGTATGAAAAATAAATAGCTTTTGTTAGTATTGGTTAGTAAGTGTAATAACTAAAGCATAAAAAGCATGAACTGACTATTAAGGTACCTATATATAATACCTTCATTTTTAATTACAAATGTATGGTGAATACTTCTTATATGTGTATGTGGTAATACTAAAAACATCATTGACATAATTGTTTTGAAAAGTAAGATGGTAATGCATTGCAAGACTGGATTTTCAGACTTATATATAAATAATTCATCAAGCCCAG